>JAWPHD010002104.1:0-275361 GCA_037043455.1 Cyrtodaria siliqua | reverse complement strand
ACACAACAATGAAGTATGGACAGTCATGCCTCTGATGGCCTATGGTAGGTAATCGGGACCTTGCCACCATGTAACAAATATTCATTTAAGGATTGAATTCGATATTTCAATCTTTTTATGGGGTATGAAAGGCTTCTTGCTAAATTAAAATTAGCTAATGTTTTTCAGACCTCATAGGAAGATCGAAATATCGAACTCAATCCTTGTATTTGCATTATGTTTGTTCTGTCGGTTTTCAGACTTAAAATGTAAGCATTTGTGTCAGAAACAGTGTTTTAGAAACATTGCCAACATTGCACACTTTTTTTATAGCAACTTCGCACGAGAATGTCTAGACAGTGTTACATCATATAAACAAAACAGGTTCATTTAGACCAATTCTCTGGACCTTGTTACACCCCAAAAGTAAATAAATACTTTTCACTTGGAATTGTTCAGTGCAACAGTTAAAGTTGTTCATTTAAAGGAGATACAATAGAAATGTAAATATTATCAAAATGATGTCCATTAATATTGAAAAAGGAGCTTTTTCTTTCAAAATAATTTACTATGTTAACGTTTTAAATATACAATATACTGGTTATAGAATGGCATAATTGTACATCTCTCTATGTTTCATGTTAATCAGGATCCTGCAGAGATTTGACCCATGCATACTTCACTAGTGGTCTTCCAGAACAGGCCATTGCCTACATACTGAGGGATGTACTGTCTGCTTTGGAGTACCTCCATGGCCGAGGGATTATACATAGGTAATTAACTCTGGTCTGTCAACGCACAGTCTGTATTGGAGTGTCTCCATGGCCGAGGGATTATACATAGGTAATTAACTCTGGTCTGTCAATGCACTGTCTGTACTGGAGTACCTCCATGGCCGAGGGATTATACATAGGTAATTAACTCTGGTCTGTCAATGTACTGTCTGTACTGGAGTACCTCCATGGCCGAGGGATTATACATAGGTAATTAACTCTGGCCTGTCAATGTACTGTCTGTCCTGGAGTGTCTCCATGGCCGAGGGATTATACATAGGTAATTAACTCTGGTCTGTCAATGCACTGTCTGTATTGGAGTGTCTCCATGGCCGAGGGATTATACATAGGTAATTAACTCTGGTCTTTCAATGTACTGTCTGTTGGAGTGTCTCCATGGCCGAGGGATTATACATAGGTAATTAACTCTGGCCTGTCAATGTACTGTCTGTCCTGGAGTGTCTACATGGCCGAGGGATTATACATAGGTAATTAACTCTGGTCTGTCAATGCACTGTCTGTATTGGATTGTCTCCATGGCCGAGGGATTATTCATAGGTTATTAACTCTGGTCTGTCAATGTACTGTTTGTACATGTACTGGTGTGTCTCCATGGCCATGGGATTATACATAGGTATTTAACTCTGGTCTGTCAATGTACTGTTTGTACTGGTGTGTCTCCATGGCCGAGGGATTATACATAGGGGTATTTAACCCTGGTCTGTCAATATACTGTCTGTACTGGAGTACCTCCATGGCTGAGGGATTATACATAGGTAATTAACTCTGGTCTGTCAATGCAATGTCTGTATTGGAGTGTCTCCATGGCCGAGGGATTATTCTTAAGTAATTAACTCTGGTCTTTCAATGTACTGTCTATTGGAGTGTCTACATGGCCGAGGGATTATACATAGGTAATTAACTCTGGTCTTTCAATGTACTGTCTGTATTGGAGTGTCTCCATGGCCGAGGGATTATTCTTAAGTAATTAACTCTGGTCTTTCAATGTACTGTCTATTGGAGTGTCTACATGGCCGAGGGATTATACATAGGTAATTAACTCTGGTCTTTCAATGTACTGTCTGTTGGAGTGTCTCCATGGCCGAGGGATTATACATGTGTAATTAACTCTGGTCTGTCAATGCACAGTCTGTATTGGAGTGTCTCCATGGCCGAGGGATTATACATAGGGGTATTTAACCCTGGTCTGTCAATATACTGTCTGTACTGGAGTACCTCCATGGCTGAGGGATTATACATAGGTAATTAACTCTGGTCTGTCAATGCAATGTCTGTATTGGAGTGTCTCCATGGCCGAGGGATTATTCTTAAGTAATTAACTCTGGTCTTTCAATGTACTGTCTATTGGAGTGTCTACATGGCCGAGGGATTATACATAGGTAATTAACTCTGGTCTTTCAATGTACTGTCTGTTGGAGTGTCTCCATGGCCGAGGGATTATACATGTGTAATTAACTCTGGTCTGTCAATGCACTGTCTGTATTGGAGTATCTCCATGGTCGAGGGATTATTCATAGATATTAACTCTGGTCTGTCGATGTACTGTTTGTACTGGTGTGTCTCCATGGCCGAGGGATTATACATAGGGGTATTTAACCCTGGTCTGTCAATATACTGTCTGTCCTGGAGTACCTACATGGCCGAGGGATTATACATAGGTAATTAACTCTGGCCTGTCAATGTACTGTCTGTCCTGGAGTGTCTACATGGCTGAGGGATTATACATAGGTAATTAACTCTGGCCTGTCAATGTACTGTCTGTCCTGGAGTATCTACATGGCCGAGGGATTATACATAGGTAATTAACTCTGGCCTGTCAATGTACTGTCTGTCCTGGAGTACCTCCATGGCCGAGGGATTATACATAGGTAATTAACTCTGGCCTGTCAATGTACTGTCTGTCCTGGAGTGTCTACATGGCCGAGGGATTATACATAGGTAATTAACTCTGGCCTGTCAATGTACTGTCTGTCCTGGAGTATCTACATGGCCGAGGGATTATACATAGGTAATTAACTCTGGCCTGTCAATGTACTGTCTGTCCTGGAGTGTCTACATGGCCGAGGGATTATACATAGGTAATTAACTCTGGCCTGTCAATGCACTGTCTGTATTGGAGTGTCTCCATGGCCGAGGGATTATACATAGGTAATTAACTCTGGCCTGTCAATGTCCTGTCTGTCCTGGAGTATCTACATGGCTGAGGGATTATACATAGGTAATTAACTCTGGCCTGTCAATGTACTGTCTGTCCTGGAGTGTCTCCATGGCCGAGGGATTATACATAGGTAATTAACTCTGGCCTGTCAATGTACTGTCTGTCCTGGAGTGTCTACATGGCCGAGGGATTATACATAGGTAATTAACTCTGGCCTGTCAATGCACTGTCTGTATTGGAGTGTCTCCATGGCCGAGGGATTATACATAGGTAATTAACTCTGGCCTGTCAATGTCCTGTCTGTCCTGGAGTATCTACATGGCCGAGGGATTATACATAGGTAATTAACTCTGGCCTGTCAATGTACTGTCTGTCCTGGAGTATCTACATGGCCGAGGGATTATACATAGGTAATTAACTCTGGCCTGTCAATGTCCTGAGGGATGTATACATTGTAGTACTCCCATGGTTAGGGTTACTTTGGGTATGTGAGTTACTGCCATTTTGAATATTGGCTAATTTTATGCAAGTCAAGTGTAAAAGGTCAATTATCTTGTAATGGAAAATAGCTGCCATGTGAATGCCTTTTTAGCTAAGTGGATAATACATTGTGCTTTAAAACTACAGAACTCTGCCCAGCGTGGGTTACCTCCCTGGTGGAGGCATGTCTTAATCCTTCATCTCATCACCCTCTGTAGTTGCTGTCCCAATAAATCATAATATTTGATGTGGTAATGGGACGTAAAAACCCCCATTTCATTTGTGCTCAGACACGCTTGGTTATTTAATGTACAATTATTACATTCCTGTGAGAGTGACAGTGAATATTGTCAATGCATACCGGATAAAGTTATCTGCGTTTTACATAAGTGATGAAAAGCCTGATCTTACACATGTGGGCAGATAAAATCTACGCGCATCAACAATGACGTTGATAATATCAACAGTTGCATGACGTCATTGTATAAATAAACATGTAAAACGTTAATAGTTAGCTACGTCAACTCACAAAATATCACTGGTATGCAAGAATAGTAATCATTCATTGGTATCCAGTTCATATAGGGAAATTCCAACCCTCGTTATAGCTAACACCATGTGTGAGAATTCCCTATCTTCACGGGATACCCATGAAAGAGTCTTTTTATATGAAACATATCCTAATTGTTCAGAAATTACTTGACAACAATATTCATTAATTATGCCGATAACCATGATAACCAACATTTTGTTTGTATTATGAAAAAATGCTTGCTGTTGGTTTATATATTTATTAGACAAATCCTGATGTTTTTATCTGTAGGGGTGTAAAATCCAGCCATATTTTGATCTCAGCGGCTGGTAGAGTGTGCTTATCGGGAATGAGGAACGCGTGTCACATGATCGAGCACGGGAAGTGGCGGAGATGCGTGTACAGTTACCCAGATCACCCTATCAAAATGCTTTGCTGGTTCAGTCCAGAAATACTTGAACAGGTGGGTGTTGGCTGTTTGGAAGAATTTTGGATCTATGATTAGTCGTTAAAAACATTTTTGAATAAAATAATTTTACTAAATTTAGTTAAAATTTTGAGGTTCACAAGTTGTATTATTATATATGATAACTCTTCCTTAAGTTGGACTTGCCCCTGACACAAACAATAATTGATGGTTGAATTTCTTCCTGAACTGGAAACAGTCAAAATCATTACTATGTGAAAGGGAGGCAATCCGATGATTTCTTTTAATCAAAACAAGAATTACCCCCAATCTATTGATTTCACTAGTTACCTTTATAGTCCAACTCAAGGGCAGTTACATGTTCGACTTTGGGGTATGTCTTTTCCTGCCCTGAAGATGAACTCTGAAGTCGGGAGCAAATACCCGATAATTTTAGACAATAAGATGTCTAAAATATATCATTTTTGTTAGGAAATTTATATATATGCATGATTTATAAAAATACAATTTCTTTTATTTAAACTTATGGCAACGAGCAAGCAGTTTTTATGACCCTATATTGAAGTTACCAATAATGTCCGCCTCAAGGGCGATTTTAGTGAGTGAAAAAATAGGATGCAATCCCATAAAACGTGCTAAACAGTTGGCATTGAATGATACATTAAACACTGAGGAAGGAACCAGAAGGTTTCAGCAAGCAGGAGTTTGAACATAAATGGAGGTACCAAGAACCAATGACCTGCCTATCTTGGGGGCAAATTACCCTATGTTTAATTAGAAGCTAAAGTTGTATATTTTATGAGCTATAACGCTGATAAAAATGCCTTAAGAGGTCTCACGCTATACTTAATAATTATGTATCTATTTGTCAGCATGGTATTGACAGATTATAACTTGAACCAGCTTATGCAGTTAGAGGTCGGACATTGTACTGAATAATTATGTATCTATTGGTCATAAAGCTTCGTACTCAGCATGGTATTGACAGATTATAACTTAAACCTGAACAAGTTTATGCTGTTGTGCATTTTCTGAGAAAACAAGGGCCGTAACCCTGATCAGAATAAATAGAAAGGGGCAAAGTAGAGTTATCATTAACTTGCTACAAAATTGACCAAAATGTTGAAGCCAGATATCCCAACCACTACTCACCCATCACTATAAATTATGTATTCAAATTATAGGACTTTTTAGTTTGGTTAAAAGCAACAGTACGTGTGGCTCAAGTTTCTGGGATTCCACCTCATGGTTTCCAGGCAACAGAGTTAGTCGTGATTGTAGCATTTCCAATGGAAAACCTGGTTTTCCTTGAATTTCCATATTTCTTGTCTTGCTGTATATTACAAAAGTTTCGTACAGGTTGGCTATAACCTTTGGCAACACAAGTTACAATTTACCAAAGTTGCTTTTTTTGCTGGCCTCGTTTGTTATCTTTTTGGATACATGAACATAGCCTCTTGGCCAACTTTACACAGACTTCATACGCATTACCCAGATATCAGCTTCTTTCAAGTTTGGAAGATTAAGTTAAAGAGGAATCCAAGATGGCTGTCATTACCAAAAATAACCCCAAATTACCAAATTGTCTTTTGCTGATTGTTTTCTGAACTTATTGTTTAATACACCCTAGACTGACAAGTTTGTTTTAAATTAATGAAGTAACCTGGGTGAAAAAAGAGGCTCCACCTCAGGAGTCCAGTGTTTTTATATAGATCTATCTGGGTTCTCCTCAGCACCTTTAAGCAATGCAAATTCAAAATCTCAACTAGTGCTGTCATTAAAATTAGCACAATCCTTTAAATTCAAAATGCAGTGCTTTAAATCTTGCCTATTATCTGGAAAAATACCGAGCACCTCAGTGCAATATGTGCCAGATGTCAGTGTGAAATACACATCAAGGTTACCGGTGGTGTAGAGTTGTTTTGTTTGGTGTGTAATGTCAGTTTTCAGCACATTTTAGGCTATGCATGACAGTTGACCACCCACTTATTCCTGAGCAGAACCAGCATTGTATACCCCTCGCCGTCCATAAGAATCGACCCTTTATCACAAGTTGAGCTGCTAGTGAGATTCGAACCCGCAGCTGTTAGAGGCGAGAAGGTTTCAAACAGCATCTTTATCATCCCAGCCACGAATGCAGTTTTTGTTTACAGTTAAATCAGAGATATGGTGTTGTTGCAGTGCATTAGGCCTAGCTGTGTATATTACGCAGTGACCCAAGGCAATCTTCGACAGTAAAAAAACATGATGCAGCATTTGACCCAGTATCCGTATTATATATGATGTATTAATGAGCCAATGAAACAACTCCTTACAATTTAACACATGTTCTACTACATGGTAAATCAAAAATGGTGATTCAATCAAACAGATTATAAACCAGTCTACTTTTCGTTAAGATTCTACGAATACTGAGGTAATATTATATTACTGGAAATGCAGATCGATTATAATCATGCTGAGTAGTTGAACAATTTTGACATTTTAACGGCTTTTTTTGATGAATAAAGAGACTATGCATATATACGAAAATGGACACACATCGTTATGAATAGGTGTGATCTGGTTTTGTTTGAAAATTCAAATTTTATTATGATCAGTGTAGGGTAACTCGCCCCTGAGTCGGGACAGGTTATTGGTTCTCGGCACCTCTATTTATGTTCATGCTCCTGCTTGCTGAAACCATCTGGTTTCTTCCTCAGTGTTTAATGTATCATTCGATGTCCAATGCTTAGCGGTACCAGCGGTTTTGCTGGGATTACGTCATACTTTTCGCAATCACCAAAATTCGCCCTTGAGTCGGGACATTTTTTGCAACTTCAGTAGTAGGTCATAAAAATTGCTTCGATGTTGCCATAAGCTCAAATAAAGAAATTGTCCTTATTTTTATTCATGTATGTATATAAATGTCCTTACACAAATTACATATTTTAGATGTCTTCTTGTGTAAAATGTTCGGGTATTGGCTCCTGACTTCAATGTTCGTCTTTTGGGCAGAAATATTTAGACATGCCCCAAAGTGCCCTTGAGTCGGACTATAAAGGTAGCTGGAGAAATCAATAGATTGGGAGTAACTCTTGTTGTTTTGAATGAAAGAAATCATTGGATTGCCTCCCTTTCATAATAGTTTCCAGTTGAGAAAAATATTCAACCATCAATAACTGTCAGAGTCAGGGGCAAGTTCGACTTAAGGGCAAGTTACCCTATCTGATGGCAATTGGAGAGGGCTTAAACAATTTACGTAGTTCTTCCTAATCTGCTATTGAAAGCATTATTGTCACAATTGAAGTTTAACCAGAAGAGATGGGGCATTTTAGGGATTTGAAAAAAAATTGATGTGAGAGAGCTGCAAATTTACACACCCACCCCTTGGTGTTCTTTTACTTTTTTTCACATTGACTATTGATACAGATAAATGGTTTAAAATATATTCAACTTGATTAATTTCAGAATCTGCAAGGCTATGACACCAAGTCCGACATCTACAGTGTAGGAATTACAGCCTGTGAACTAGCCAATGGTTATGCCCCATTTACAGACATGGCGCCCACAGAGGTATATAGCCACAATTTATCCTAAATCTTGCACTTTTCGTATAAGACTGTCAAGCCTTGTCTTTTAAATGAAGATAAAGTCATTGGTAACAGTAAACTTAATGAATTCATTTAATACCAAATTTCAAATACATGAAAGTACATTCTCGCCCTCGATAGATACTAGTATCATCTCTCGTGTTTGGCGCTTGGAATAATGTGGGGGAAAAGTATTCCGGTCACCATCATGCAGGACACGCCAGTGAAGACGATATTCAACAAAGACAATCCTTGTACGTCTGGAAGAATCGTGTGAAGAATTTGTTATGGCGCATGACTGACTTCATTTAGAAGTAATATGAAATAGGCAATGCCTAGATAACAGGAAATAATTTAATTAGAACGCGTTATGTTACAGTAGTGCATGTGAACACCGAATTACTGCACCGCGGATGAAGTCCTGAAAGATCAGGAGGGCACCTGCCGAATATCAGTGATGAATTTGAAAAATTTGATGTGACGTCAGTATGCATGAAAGTTGTGTCAATCCGAAACAAATGAACATCCTCTCAGTGTGATTTAGTTTCATATGAATTGTGCATAATTATGCATTAAATATAAAGCCACTTGTTACCTTTGGATTAATTATTATGAAAAAGTTTGATCTAGAAATCTCAACGACTCTGCATTTATTTTTTTTGCTTAATCCAAAATAGTATTGAAATGGGGTTTATAATGCTAACAGTTGCACATACAATTCAAATAAAAGTGTACTTTGAACACAAAACACGAATTTATAAGAGTCTTAAAGCATCAAATGACTCAATATTCCTGTTAATCGGATTATCCTATACTTACACCCCAATGGTAATAACTAAGCGCACATGTTTAACTTGTTACAGATGCTGTTGGAAAAATTGAATGGAACTAAACCCGTCCTAGCTGACTCTACCACCATAGCTGATCTCACAGCAGAGGAGAATGTAACAAACTCAGGTAATATTTCCACCTATGATGTTGATAGAGGTCTAAGAGGTATGCTTTTCAATCTTTGACGGTATGTGAGTGAGTGGTTTTATGGCGACACAGTTTCCGAACCTTAAATAGTAATTTTACATTGTAAAACCAACCACATACAAATCCAGCTAAATGGCGAAAAGATCAAGCATACGCAGTCTTGTTTTCTCTGTTAATTCCTATTCATAGGTACTGACATTTAGTAGGTGTTGTTGTAAGATGTTGTTTGTTGTAACATTATGCGACTAATAAGTTAAATACTCTATATATTATTTTTTGTAAAGACGTTGATATAGAGAATATTATGTCAGTGCCTTTTACTATCAAGTTTATTAGGCGAGGCTTAGAAAACGAAGAATGGCGAGGCTCTGCTGAGCCATTGTTCGTTTTCGTGCAGAGCCTAATAAACTTGATAGTAAAAGGTACTGACATAATATTCTATTTATCATGTAGATTATCCACATCTTCTGTATGAATTACTATTATTACCTATTTCTCTGAATGTTATGCTTATCGAGGACGCCGCCATGTTGTTGTTTTTTGTTTGTTTTATGACGTCAAGCAACGTTACGTGCATGACGTCAGATAACGTTACGTACAATAAACGTCGAGGGATTCCGCATTGATTTGCTGTATTGGTAAGTGATAAATAAAGCAAAATTTAATAGGTCACCCCTTTATTGGACAGAAAAGTGCACATTTGCATGATAAATATAATTTATTCCCAACCGCTTGCCTAGTACAGAGGCCAATACTGTTCAAGTGACACATTTAAATATTACAATAAACTTCTAGTTTGAGGGAAAACCTATTCTGCTAGACCCTATGATTAGTAAGTCGCGAGCGTGTCTACTTTGTTACACAGGTGTTCTAGTGTTTGTATATCATTAAAAAGATATGCACATTTATACATTTATATAAAGGTATTGCACCTGATTTCATCTGTAGTTTGGGTGCCACATTTTCATTAAATCTGGTGTTTTAATGATCGCGAATACAAAATGTTAGCCAATGGAATAATGCATAACATTCTAGTTTTATTCTAATCTATTCTACATGCATGTTATTTCCTGTATTTATTCTTCACCGTGACACTATTCTAGATTGTGACACTATTCTACACTGTGACACTATTTATTCTACACTGTGACACTTTTTATTCTACACTGACACTATTTATCACCGTGTCACTATTTATTCTACACTGCGACACCATTTATTCTACACTGTGTCACTTCACTATTTATAACTGTGTCACTATTTATTCTACACTGACACTATTTATTTCTACTGTGTCACTATTTATTCTACACTGTGTCACTATTTATTCTACACTGTGACACTATTTATTCTACACTGACACTATTTATTCTACACTGTGACACTATTTATTCTACACTGACACTATTTATTCTACACTGTGTCACTATTTATTCTACACTGTGACACTATTTATTCTACACTGACACTATTTATTCTACACTGACACTATTTATTCTACACTGTGACACTATTTATTCTACACTGACACTATTTATTCTACACTGTGTCACTATTTATTCTACACTGACACTATTTATTCTACACTGACACTATTTATTCTACACTGTGTCACTATTTATTCTACACTGTGACACTATTTATTCTACACTGACACTATTTATTCTACACTGAGTCACTGTTTATTCTACACTGTGACACTATTTATTCTACACTGTGACACTATTCTACACTGTACGTGCATGTTTTAGCAGAGATTCCTGAGGATTCTGGTATAGATAGTGTATCGAACACAATGCAGAAGAACAGTGCCCTCGGTTATGCCTACAACAGAACCTTCTCCCCACAGTTTCATCACCTAGTAGATCTTTGTCTCGAGAAAGATCCAGATAAACGGTAAATACCTAGCACCACACTTGTCTTGTCCTCCAATCTAAATGCAACTATACTGTTTATAACTATAAGGTTATTGAGGTACACCCTGATATGTACCCATCAAACATTTCAGACATTAAGTACAACTAAGTACATTTTAATTTCTTGTCTGATTGCCTTAAAATTTTACTCATGTACGCAAATTATGTCTCCCCTACTTTGTGGAGGTGAGACATTGTTTTTGTGCTGTCTGTCTGTCTGGGATGATCAGTAAGTACCACGCCTAGTTGTGCATATCATTGCCGTGTTCGGTTGAGTGATTTTTGGCGGAGTTATGGCCCTTGAAAGGTTTTAATACACAATCTTTGTCTGGACTAGTTCTCCTTAACCCCTGGCCAGATTCAACAAAACTTTGCTGGGATGATTAGTACCAAGCCTAGTTGTGCATATCATTGCCGTGTTCTGGTTGAATGATTTTTGGCAGAGTTATGGCCCTTTAAAGGTTCTAATACACAAGCTTTGTCCAGACTAATTCTCCTTAACCCCTTACCGGATTTCAACGAAACTTTGAAGAGATGATCAGTACCAAGCCTAGTTGTGCATAGCATTGCCGTGTTATGGTTGAATGATATTTGGCAGAGTTATGGCCCTTTCAAGATTTTAATAGACAACATTTTTGCCCCATAGTAGTTCTCCTGAACCGCTGACCGGATTTCAATGAAACTGTACCAAGCTTAGTTGTGCATATCATTGCTGTGTTCCGGTTGAATGATTTATGGCAGAGTTATGGCCCTTTAAAGTTTTTAATACACAAAATTTGTCCAGACTAGTTACCCTGAACCCCAAGCCAGATTTTAACGAAACTTAGCAAGGATGTTCAGTATCAAGCCTGGTTGCACATATTATCTTTGTTTTCCACCTGAATGATATTTTTGCAGATTTACGGCCTTTTCCCCAGTGGCGGAGACATCTGTTTTTACTAAAAACCACCTCTAGTTTCTGGTATTTCTTTGACATGTTGCTCTTGTACACTGTAATTTTGGGTCCAATTGCTTTAAAACTGTGCTCATGTACACTGCCATTTCCGATTGTATTGCCTTGACATTTTGCTCATATACATTGTAATTTCTATTCCAATTGCTTTAAAATGATGCTTATCATGTACACTGTCATTTCTGGCCCAACTGCCTTCATGTCACCTATACCCAACTTCATTATTGTTATAAGTGCTATGTTAGCATGTAAAGGGTCTGCAAGCCCACTATTGCCTTTTGTTTGTTTAGAATTAAAGTTTGTTAAAGTGCCGCTGCTTTGTCTAAATAACAATTCCATAATTATTTATCTGTGATTTGAAAACATCAAATAGTGTTTATTTCATAACTGTCTAATTATTAGGTTTTACACATTTTAGAACCATTAATTCAATATGTTCATGTTGCTTGTTACTTTTTATTGAAAACAATGTACATTTTCAGACCATCAGCCACTGCATTGCTAAGTCACCCTTTTCTAAAAAACTTGCGGAAAAAGACAACATCCATTCTTCCGTCACTACTACACCCAGTCACACCCCTGTTGGATGTATCCAAACTACCCAAAGGTAGGTGACTTTGTAACTATATTATTTTGGCTATGTGACTGTATTGTTGTGGCTAGGTGACTTTATGATTGTCTTAAATGATATCAAATGAGCTTGCACTGTAGTACAATTTTTTTAACAATATGGCACATTGAATAAAGTCCAGAGGTCCATTTATGATTTGTGAAAGTTAAGGCCGCTATCCAACTACTACCAACTTTTAATTGAGTTTACTCATTTTCAGTACTGGTATTTCACGTACACGTGAATATATCTAGACTTTTAATTAACCCTCATGGCTAGAGTTTGAAAGAACACTTTTTTAGTGAAATGTGGCAGTTTAGTATCTTTTAAGCCTTCAATAAATCGAAGGAAAGCATAACTTAAACTTCCAACGTCTCTCTTTAATTTGTGTTAATCAGACACATTTTCCAATCAAACTTCTTTGTTTAGTTATGATATCGGGATAATTTTGTCTCCAGTTGTATCCAATTCTAGAGAGATGCCATTATTGATTTAATACTAACTTTATTGAAATATAAACAATGATCACAGGATGATCCAATGAAAGGCAATGTTAAGTAATGAGCTGGATGCATACATACTATACACGATGATATATATAGACATATACAAGTTTGGCACAACTTTTTAGGGATATGAGATTAAACATATGAACATTGATATAATAATGCTAGGTAAGGATGTGATTTAAAAAAAAAAATTGTGTTATTTTATTATTTTCTAAGCAAAGTATCAGAATTACCTCCCATATATTAAAAACAACTTATTTCATTACACAATCATATTGCTTTGAACAAATTTAATATTTGGCATTGACAAGAATTGTCAATTCGGTTATTGTTTTAAAAAATGCTGAAATGTGTTCTCAAACGATTGTTATTCTTAAACAAAAACATTCCAAATTCCATAATTTTAAAATTACCTCCCTTTTCATTGAAATGAGAACGATTTTCGATAACCTGTAAAAGTATATTCCCATCATATTTGCTTTATTTTATCACCGTCTTTGTTTATAAATGACTTTGTAGCATTATTATTGGTCATATCTATGTCTTTGTCATTGACCCTGAACATACAAGGCTTTGTATCTCGTCTATGGAAAAGACATGCAATGTTTGTATGTGCTAAAACAATTTTGCTCAATATAGGAATATGAGTATTTTCATTGGCTGTTTCAGATGATTCTGCAGCTGAAGACCTGGCAGAGGAAATGGAAGATTTACACTTCGATGAGGACTGGGAATTCTGAACTCCTGTGCAGCCATTATTCTCATTATGCTATAGAGAATAGAAACTCCCGGAGCTCGCACCTAATATAAAACATGAAATGGTCTGGAATGTTGTATTAAAGAAATAGTCAGAAATTACTGTGGAATTACAAAGAAATAGTCAGAAATTACTGTGGAATTATAAAGAAATAGTCAGAAATTACTGTGGAATTATAATCGTGATTGTTATTATTATTTTGATTGATAATTAAAACCAGAAATTTAAATGTTCAGAAGAAAATCTAACCATCGGTGATTCTCTAAGCAACTCTTTCAAATAGCCACTTATTCATGGCCCCATGATATTGCCCTTTAACGGGAGATAGGAAGTTGCAGTACCTGCGGAAGGGCCGTAGGTCATAATGTAAGAACTTGAGAACCATTTGTAAATGTGCATGTTTAAACCAGACCGGTGCTTGTTGCTGTAGGGGATAATGTGATTTGGATATTAAATGATTTTTATAGAGAATTCAGTTCTGACCTGTGGGTGAGCTTGATCACGATAGACTTACTTCAGAACATGCCTGCATGGTTTATATTCCCGGTCACATGATGTTGGTACAAACAAGCTTAACCATTAAAATGTTCGGCATGTGCCACTTGGACAATGAAGTAAGTGTTTCGTAATGTTTGTTTTCAATGGGCAGATTAACCTTCATAGAAGTACTCATTCACAGATTAACCTTCATAGAAGTACTCATTCACAGCAGTTCGGGATATAAACTGCGCCTCAGCGGCTGGGATAGTAAAGACGCTGTGTCGAAAACCTTCTCGCCTCTCACAGCTGCGGGTTCTAATCCCACTGGGAGCTCTACTTGTCAAGCAAGAAAGAGTTGATTCTTACAGACGGCTAGAGATATACAGTACTGGTTCTACCCAGGAAAGATGGAGTGGTCTGCCTCTACCACAACAAAAATCGACCATCACATTATTGCCTGACATCTGCTGAATCTGAACACCCTTCAGATCAAATGATACAAGCTGTTGAAGACCCATGGGTGAGCTTAACCATTCAGGGTCTATTCTTAATTTTCCATTGCAGAGATGTTGAGATTTTATCTTACAGCAGGTGATCAAATTTGTGTTACTCGGTTTTTATCCTTAGGTTCTATAGTAAAACAAAAGTCTTTGGCAGAGTAAAAAGACGATAAGTTTTAAGATTTTGATTTTGAAAGATACATATTTTGAATCAATTTGCATGAATGTGCATGATATATGCAGGGTTTTAAAAGAATCACACTGTAGATACCTTAATTTAATAACAGTAAACTTGGTTGAACATCAAGGATAAAGAAGGAGTTTATCACCTACCAAAATGTATAGGTATATATAATTTCTGGTCACTGATGAGTAATTTTATTGATGATGCTCTATCAAAATTATGAATGGGTGAAGGGGATCACCAATCTTGGCAGGGTGCCTTGTAATGGGCAGTACAATAGACAGGCATTCGATGGGGGAAAAAGTGCTGATAGTGTTATAATTTTTCGGAGCACTTGTTTCAGGCAGTTTTTTTGGATTTTTCAGAAAAAAATATGATTTCAAATAAATAATTTGTATATCAGCATTGATCAGTAAAACAGACATTTTTAATGGTAAAAAGAAATACCTTACTTTTTATAATCGGTTGAGAAATAATAAATTCACGAGCAAATGTTGTTTTTGATAGAGCATTTTCAAAGCAAACTTCTGCAGCTTCAAAAATTAGTAAAAGTATTTGTTTTAGAACTTTAATCCAAAAATGTGTTAAATGTGTTGGATAAACATAAATTAAGACACTCTGAAAGTTTTAAAGCAAACTCTTAAGGCTAACGCAAGGTATTTGAGATTTCTTAATTTCTTAATTTTCTGCTGTATCTGCAATAGGGAATTTACATGCTAAAAGCCCATCAGAAAAGCATTTTGGAGGTAAAATATTTATTTCTCAACCGATTTTCCAAACTAAGGTATTTTTCAGTTCCAATGATATATATAAGTTATGTACGTTATATTAAAATTGCTCATGTTATTGCGGAAAAAAGTTGGCTGAAACAAGCACCCCGAACAATAGGTTATTTGTTTTTCCTAGTGTTACATGTAAATAAGTTTTATTTTATTTGCTATTCTGATTAAAGTATGCTTGTTGTTTATCTGGTTACGTATGATATAATTATTATTTATAAATAAAAAAACAAAAAACTTTGTAATTTGTAATTATTTACTGTAAATGTCAAGGAAACTGCATATAATATATACAAACTACTGTATATAAAACATGCTGTATATACATGACTGTATATTATACACTACCGTATAATGCAGATCTTACATGAGTGTCTGTTTAATAAATTCAATATTAAATAGGCACGAATGTGAGATTAATTTATATTTATCATATAACTCAAAAATAGTCCCATAAGCAACATTTTTAACTCGACTATTCGAAGAATAAGAGAGCTTATGTAATCACCCCGGCGTCGGCGTCGGCATCCCACATCAAGGTTTGCGTGTAAGCTATGTTTACAAGTCTATATCTCTTACATTTCTTATCCTAGCACAATCAAATTTGGCCATGGGCTTCCTTATAGCATTATCTTAAGGGCTGCATAAGCAATTTTGGTTCCTGTAACCCATGGGCTCCCATGGAACCCAAATTATGATAGCCCATAAAATGTGTCCCATTTCACATCAAATTTTGCATGTAAGCTGTGTTTACAAGTCTATATCTCTTACATTTCTTACCCTAGCACAACCAAATTTGGCCATGAGCTTCCTTATAGCATTATCTTAAGGGCTGCTTAAGAATTTTTGGCTCCTGTAACCCCTGGGCTCCCATGGAACCCAAATTCTGATAGCCCCTAAAATGTGTCTATTTCACATCAAATTTTGCGTGTAAGCTGTGTTTACAGGTCTATATTTGTTACATTTCTTGTCCTAGCTAAACTAAATTTGGGAATTGGTTTCCTTATAGTATTAAAGGGTTGCGTAAGTAATTTTGTATTCTGCAAATTCTGGGCTGCCATGGAACCCAAATTGTGATGGCCCATAAAATGTGCAATAAAGGTAGATCTAGGTTTGCATGTAAACATGTATATATCTTAATTTTGTTTTTGGATTTCTTATAGCATTATGCATCTTATTCATACTTCACCCGTATTGGTGCATGGGCTACCTCCTCCACCCCCCACCCCCACACACCCCACTGGAAACTATTTTTTATTTTTTTACATATTTCTGTGTTGTTTTAGTCAATTCTTACACATATCTCTCCCCCCCACCACCCCCCGCTCTCGGGGAAACTTTTTTTTTTCTTTTTACATATTTCTGTATTGTTTTAGTCGATTCTTACATATAGCTTCTTACATGTACATGTTGCCCCCTCGCCACCCACCCCCGCCTCTACCCCCTCCCCCATCCCCACTCAAAACTCTATATTTATTTTATTATATGTTTTTTACATATTTCTGAGTTGTTTTAGTCAATTCATACACATAGTTTCTTACACATATTTGTTGCTCCCTATTTGTTGCCCCCCCCCCCACACTCAAAACTCCTTTTTTTTTACATTTTCTGTGTTGTTTTTGTCCCCCCCCCCCCTTATTTTTTTACATATTTCTGTGTTGTTTTTGTCAATTCTTACATATAGCTTCTTACACATATATGTTGCCATTTTTTTTAAAATGACAGCAATTTTGGATTAAAACGGATAAAAATAATAAAATTTCACACATAATTTTATATCGGCCCGAGTTTCTATACAAGCCCCGTCCCCCAACCCCACCCCACATTGTTTTAGCCTTGGTTTTCTGATGGTATATACTAGCTATATAATTTATTCTCTGAAAAATAGAATAGTCAAGCTGCGCTGTTCTCCGACAGCTCTTGTTTAATGTAGCTGCCTATACATAATGTCGTATGATGACATCGTATATGATGTCGTCTGTTAACATGGTCTTCTCTGTATGTCGCCGAAAAAAGGAACTACCTCGTCGATTTTCATTATTCTGTATTTTAACGGTTACGGAAATCGGCAAGACAATTCCGATGTACTCTGAGCTGAACAGAAGAGATCGAATGATGATTCGGCCTTCATTTGCATATTTATTTAACTAGTATAATATGATAAAATATATCGTGGCTTTATTACATTCCCACACCGCAAGTTATACGATAACTGCCTTAGGGACCGCTTTGTCCGTTATCGTCCATGTAAACATTCAACCTACAACCTAACCTTGGCCATAACTTGAAGAGTATTTGACCTATGGTCATGAAACTTTATACAGATCTTCCTTATCATTTAATTAATGCAGAGTTATGCTCCTTTCTTATCAAACTTTTAACAATTCAATAACTGATTCTGCCCCATAATTCATGAAGAATGGCACCTCCTATTTTCAAACTTTATAGTTAGAATGTCCTTGCTGAAATAAGCACATGACAGGCGACAAGTGTTCCATGGAACACCGTTCTAGTAATACACACCATGTACACTACTGTATAGTATTAGTTATTACTTAGGATTCTTGACAGGGGACATGGGCTCACATTCCAGGCAGGGAATGTGAGCCCATGTTCCCTGTCAAGAATCCTAATAACGAATTTGTCATACTTCAAAGTTGTTACCATTTATTTAAGAAAAAAACACAGCCAAAAACACGTTTTCATTTTTATTGCGACAATTTCCCCATAACGTGCCTCTAACTAGATGTTGTTTATTTTCATGATGTCATCGCTCTAACGTCGTTATATTTGGCGGATTTTTTCATAAAATAAACGTATTTTATCACCATGTTAAATTTTTTTTTTCATATACATTACATTATAAAATACCCTCTTTATACGCACTAGTATATAATACACACTGTAAATACACTTCAGTTTATACACATTACAATATACACTACACTGTATATTCACTTAAGCTTGGTCCAGCATAATACGACCACACCTGTAAGCTAGACTACCTTATACAACATTCATGTCAGCTACTTTGGTGTAAGCTAGTCTATGTCTACCTTATACAACATTCATGTGAGCTAGTGTATGTCTACCTTATACAACATTCATGTAAGCTAGTGTATGTCTACCTTATACAACATTCATGTCAGCTACTTTGGTGTAAGCTAGTCTATGTCTACCTTATACAACATTCATGTAAGCTAGTGTATGTCTACCTTATACAACATTCACGTCAGCTACTTTGGTGTAAGCTAGTCTATGTCTACCTTATACAACATTCATGTAAGCTAGTGTATGTCTACCTTACACAACATTCATGCCAGCTACTTTGGTGTAAGCTAGTCTATGTCTACCTTATACAACATTCATGTAAGCTAGTGTATGTCTACCTTATACAACATTCATGTCAGCTACTTTGGTGTAAGCTAGTCTATGTATACCTTATACAACATTCATGTATGCTACATTGGTGTAAGCTAGTCTATGTCTACCATATACAACATTCATGTATGCTACATTGGTGTAAGCTAGGCTATGTCTACCTTATACAACATTCATGTCAGCTACTTTGGTGTAGGCTAGTCTATGTCTACCTTATACAACATTCATGTAAGCTACATTGGTGTAAGCTAGTCTATGTCTACCTTATACAGCATTCATGTCAGCTACTCTGGTGTAAGCTAGTCTATGTCTACCTTATACAACATTAATGTAAGCTACTTTGGTGTAAGCTAGTCTATGTCTACCTTATACAACATTCATGTAAGCTACTTTGGTGTAAGCTAGTCTATGTCTACTTTATACAACATTCATGTAAGCTACTATGGTGTAAGCTAGTCTATGTCTACCTTATACAACATTCATGTAAGCTACTTTGATGTAAGCTAGTCTATGTCTACCTTATACAACATTCAAGTCAGCTACTTTGATGTTAGCTAGTCTATGTCTACCTTATACAATATTCATGTAAGCTACTTTGGTGTAAGCTAGTCTATGTCTACCTTATACAACATTCAAGTCAGCTACTTTGGTGTAAGCTAGTCTATGTCTACCTTATACAACATTCATGTAAGATACTTTGGTGTAAGCTAGTCCATGTCTACCTTCATTCATGTAAGCTACTTTGGTGTAAGCTATTTCTACCTTATACAACATTCATGTAAGCTACTTTGGTGTAAGCTAGTCCATGTCTACCTTCATTCATGTAAGCTACTCTGGTGTAAGCTAGTCTATGTCTACCTTATACAACATTCATGTAAGCTACTTTGGTGTAAGCTAGTCTATGTCTACCTTATACAACATTCATGTCAGCTACTTTGGTGTAAGCTAGTCTATGTCTACCTTATACAACATTCATGTAAGCTACTCTGGTGTAAGCTGGTCTATGTCTACCTTATACAACATTCATGTAAGCTACTTTGATGTAAGCTAGTCCATGTCTACCTTCATTCATGTAAGCTACTTTGGTGTAAGCTATTTCTACCTTATACAACATTCATGTAAGCTACTTTGATGTAAGCTAGTGTATGTCTACCTTATACAACATTCATGTAAGCTACTTTGGTGTAAGCTAGTCTATGTCTACTTTATACAACATTTATCTAAGCTACTTTGGTGTAAGCTAGTCTATGTCTACCTTATACAACATTCATGTCTGCAATTCAGGGTGAGAAGGTTCTAGGCCCATTTTCCATATTTTATCTCGGATGTACATGGAAGATGAGCCTGGCATGTTCATGCCTTTAGGCGCCATATAACCTTTTCATGTGTTGGTGCGCCTTAAAACCCCAATTCAATTCAATTCAATTCATGTCAGCTACTATGGTGTAAGCTAGTCTATGTCTACCTTATACAACATTCATGTAAGCTACTTTGGTGTAAGCTAGTCTATGTCTACCTTATACAACATTCATGTAAGCTACTTTGGTGTAAGCTAGTCTATGTCTACCTTATACAACATTCAAATCAGCTACTTTGGTGTAAGCTAGTCTATGTCTACCTTATACAACATTCATGTAAGCTACATTGGTGTAAGCTAGTCTATGTCTACCTTATACAACATTCAAGTCAGCTACTTTGGTGTAAGCTAGTATATGTCTACCTTATACAACATTCATGTCAGCTACTCTGGTGTAGGCTAGTCTATGTCTACCTGATACAACATTCATGTAAGCTACTTTGGTGTAAGCTAGTCCATGTCTACCTTCATTCATGTAAGCTACTTTGGTGTAAGCTATTTCTACCTTATACAACATTCATGTCAGCTACTTTGGTGTAAGCTAGTCTATGTCTACCTTATACAACATTCATGTAAGCTACTTTCGTGTTAGCTAGTCCATGTCTACCTTCATTCATGTAAGCTACTTTGGTGTAATCTATTTCTACCTTATACAACATTCATGTCAGCTACTTTGGTGTAAGCTAGTCCATGTCTACCATATACAACATTCATGTCAGCTACTTTGGTATAAGCTAGTCCATGTCTACCTTCATTCATGTAAGCTACTTTGGTGTAAGCTATTTCTACCTGATACAACATTCATGTCAGCTACTTTGGTATAATCTAGTCCATGTCTACCTTATACAACATTCATGTCAGCTACTTTGGTGTAAGCTATTCTATGTCTACCTTATACAACATTCATGTAAGCTACTCTGGTGTAAGCTGGTCTTGTCTACCTTATACAACATTCATGTAAGCTACTTTGGTGTAAGCTAGTTCATGTCTACCTTCATTCATGTAAGCTACTTTGGTGTAAGCTATTTCTACCTTATACAACATTCATGTCAGCTACTTTGGTGTAAGCTAGTCTATGTCTACCTTATACAACATTCATGTCAGCTACTTTGGTGTAAGCTAGTGTATGTCAGCCGTATGCAACATTCATGTAAGCTACTCTGGTGTAAGCTGGTCTATGTCTACCTTATACAACATTCATGTAAGCTACTTTGGTGTAAGCTAGTGTATGTCTACCTTATGCAACATTCATGTAAGCTACTCTGGTGTAAGCTAGTCTATGTTTATCTAATGCAATATTCATGTAAGCTACTCTGGTGTAAGTTAGTCTCTGTCTACCTTATACAACATTCATGTCATCTACTTTGGTGTAAGCTAGTCTATGTCTACCTTATGCAACATTCATGTAAGCTACTCCGGTGTAAGTTAGTCTATGTCTACCTTATACAACATTCATGTAACCTTATTTGGTGTAAACTAGTCTATGTCTACCTTATGCGACATTCATGTAAGCTACTTTGGTGTAAGCTAATCCATGTCTACCTTTATACGTCATTCATGTAAGTTACTTTGGTGTAAGCTAGTCTATGTCTTCCTTATACAACATTCATGTAAGCTACTATGGTGTAAGCTAGTCTATGTCTATCTAATGCAATATTCATGTAAGCTACTCTGGTGTAAGTTAGTCTCTGTCTACCTTATACAACATTCATGTAAGCTACTTTGATGTAAGCTAGTCCATGTCTACCTTCATTCATGTAAGCTACTTTGGTGTAAGCTATTTCTACCTTATACAACATTCATGTCAGCTACTTTGGTGTTAGCTAGTCTATGTCTACCTTATACAACATTCATGTAAGCTACTCTGGTGTAAGCTAGTCTATGTCTACCTTATACAACATTCATGTAAGCTACTTTGGTGTAAGCTAGTTCATGTCTACCTTCATTCATGTAAGTTACTTTGGTGTAAGCTATTTCTACCTCATACAACATTCATGTCAGCTACTTTGGTGTAAGCTAGTCTATGTCTACCTTATACAACATTCATGTCAGCTACTTTGGTGTAAGCTAGTATATGTCTACCTTATACAACATTCATGTAAGCTACTTTGGTGTAAGTTAGTCCATGTCTACCTTCATTCACGTAAGCTACTTTGGTGTAAGCTATTTCTACCTTATACAACATTCATGTAAGCTACTTTGGTGTAAGCTAGTGTATGTCAACCTTATGCAACATTCATGTAAGCTACTCTGGTGTAAGCTAGTCTATGTCTACCTTATACAACATTCATGTAAGCTACTCTGGTGTAAGCTAGTCTATGTCTATCTAATGCAATATTCATGTAAGCTACTCTGGTGTAAGTTAGTCTCTGTCCACCTTATACAACATTCATGTAACCTATTTTGGTGTAAACTAGTCTATGTCTACCTTATGCGACATTCATGTAAGCTTCTTTGGTGTAAGCTAGTCTATGTCTACCTTTCACAACATTCATGTAAGCTACTTTGGTGTAAGCTAGTGTATGTCTACCTTATACAGCATTCATGTAAGCTACTCTGGTGTAAGCTAGTCTATGTCTACCTTATACAACAGTCATGTAAGCTACTATGGTGTAAGCTAGTCTATGTCTACCTTATACAACATTCATGTTACATATTTTGGTGTAAACTAGTCTATGTCTACCTTATGCGACATTCATGTAAGCTACTTTGGTGTAAGCTAGTCTATGTCTACCTTTCACAACATTCTTGTAAGCTACTTTGGTGTCAGCTAGTGTATGTCTACCTTATACAGCATTCATGTAAGCTACTCTGGTGTAAGCTAGTCTATGTCTACCTTATACAACATTCATGTAAGCTACTATGGTGTAAGCTAGTCTATGTCTACCTTATACAACATTCATGTAAGCTACTTTGGTGTAAGCTAGTGTATGTCTACCTTATACAACATTCATGTAAGCTACTTTGGTGTAAGCTAGTCTATGTCTACCTTATACAGCATTTATGTAAGCTACTCTGGTGTAAGCTAGTCTATGTCTACCTTATACAACATTCATGTAAGCTACTCAGGTGTAAGCTTGTCCATGTCTACCTTCATAAATGTGAGATACTTTCGTGTAAGCTATTTCTACCCTATAACATTCATGTAAGCTACTTTGGTGTAAGCTAGTCTATGTCTACCTTATACAACATTCAAGTCAGCTACTTTGGTGTAAGCTAATATATGTCTACCTTATACAACATTCATGTCAGCTACTCTGGTGTAAGCTAGTCTATGTCTACCTTATACAACATTCATGTAAGCTACTCTGGTGTAAGCTAGTCTATGTCTACCTTATACAACATTCATGTAAGCTACTTTGGTGTAAGCTAGTTCATGTCTACCTTCATTCATGTAAGCTACTTTGGTGTAAGCTATTTCTACCTTATACAACATTCATGTCAGCTACTTTGGTGTAAGCTAGTCTATGTCTACCTTAAACAACATTCATGTACGCTACTTTGGTGTAAGCTAGTCCATGTCTACCTTCATTCATGTAAGCTACTTTGGTGTAAGCTATTTCTACCTTATACAACATTCATGTAAGCTACTTTGGTGTAAGCTAGTGTATGTCAATCTTATGCAATATTCATGTAAGCTACTCTGGTGTAAGCCAGTCTATGTCTATCTAATGCAATATTCATGTAAGCTACTCTGGTGTAAGTTAGTCTATGTCCACCTTATACAACATTCATGTAACCTATTTTGGTGTAAACTAGTCTATGTCTACCTTATGCGACATTCATGTAAGCTACTTTGGTGTAAGCTAGTCTATGTCTACCTTTCACAACATTCATGTAAGCTACTTTGGTGTAAGCTAGTGTATGTCTACCTTATACAGCATTCATGTAAGCTACTCTGGTGTAAGCTAGTCTATGTCTACCTTATACAACATTCATGTAAGCTACTCTGGTGTAAGCTAGTCTATGTCTGCCTTATACAACATTCATGTAAGCTACTATGGTGTAAGCTAGTCTATGTCTACCTTATACAACATTCATGTAAGCTACTTTGGTGTAAGCTGGTGTATGTCTACCTCATACAGCATTCATGTAAGCTACTCTGGCATAAGCTAGTCTATGTCTACCTTATACAACATTCATGTAAGTTACTCACATGTAAGCTAGTCCATGTCTACCTTCATTCATGTAAGCTACTTTGGTGTAAGCTATTTCTACCTTATACAACATTCATGTAAGCTACTTTGGTGTAAGCTAGTCTATGTCTACCTTATACAACATTCATGTAAGCTACTTTGGTGTAAGCTAGTGTATGTCTACCTTATACAACATTCATGTAAGCTACTTTGGTGTAAGCTAGTCTATGTCTACTTTATACAACATTTATGTAAGCTACTTTGGTGTAAGCTAGTCTATGTCTACCTTATACAACATTAAAGTCAGCTACTTTGGTGTAAGCTAGTATATGTCTACCTTATACAACATTCATGTCAGCTACTCTGGTGTAAGCTAGTCTATGTCTACCTGATACAACATTCATGTAAGCTACTTTGGTGTAAGCTAGTCTATGTTTACGTTATACAACATTGAAGACAGCTACTTTGGTATAACCTAGTCTATGTCTACCTTCTACAACATTCAAGTCAGCTACTTTGGTGTAAGCTAATATATGTCTACCTTATACAACATTCATGTCAGCTACTCTGGTGTAAGCTAGTCTATGTCTACCTGATACAACATTCATGTAAGCTACTTTGGTGTAAGCTAGTCCATGTCTACCTTCATTCATGTAAGCTACTTTGGTGTAAGCTATTTCTACCTTATACAACATTCATGTCAGCTACTTTGGTGTAAGCTAGTCTATGTCTACCTTATACAACATTCATGTAAGCTACTCTGGTGTAAGCTAGTCTATGTCTACCTTATACAACCTTCATGTCAGCTACTCTGGTGTAGGCTAGTCTATGTCTACCTGATACAACATTCATGTAAGCTACTTTGGTGTAAGCTAGTTCATGTCTACCTTCATTCATGTAAGATAGTTTGGTGTAAGCTATTTCTACCTTATACAACATTCATGTCAGCTACTTTGGTGTAAGCTAGTCTGTGTCTACCTTATACAACATTCATGTAAGCTACTTTGGTGTAAGCTAGTCTATGTCTACTTTATACAACATTTATGTAAGCTACTTTGGTGTAAGCTAGTCTATGTCTACCTTATACAACTATCATGTCAGCTACTATGGTGTAAGCTAGTCTATGTCTACCTTTTGGTGTAAGCTAGTCTATGTCTACCTTATACAACATTCATGTAAGCTAAATTGGTGTAAGCTAGTCTATGTCTACCTTATACAACATTCAAGTCAGCTACTTTGGTGTAAGCTAGTATATGTCTACCTTATACATCATTCATGTCAGCTACTCTGGTGTAAGCTAGTCTATGTCTACCTGATAGAACATTCATGTAAGCTACTTTGGTGTAAGCTAGTCCATGTCTACCTTCATTCATGTAAGCTACTTTGGTGTAAGCTATTTCTACCTTATACAACATTCATGTCAGCTACTTTGGTGTAAGCTAGTCTATGTCTACCTTATACAACATTCATGTAAGCAACTTTGGTGTAAGCTAGTCCATGCCTACCTTCATTCATGTAAGCTACTTTGGTGTAAGCTATTTCTACCTTATACAACATTCAAGGCAGCTACTTTGGTGTAAGCTAGTATGTGTCTACCTTATACAACATTTATGTCAGCTACTTTGGTGTAAGCTAGTCTATGTCTACCTTATACAACATTCACGTATGCTACTCTGGTGTAAGCTGGTATATGTCTACCTTATACAACATTCATGTAAGCTACTTTGGTTTAAGCTAATCCATGTCTACCTTCATTCATGTAAGCTAGTTTGGTGTAAGCTATTTCTACCTTATACAACATTCATGTCAGCTACTTTGGTGTAAGCTAGTCCATGTCTACCTTATACAACATTCATGTAAGCTACTCTGGTGTAAGTTGGTCTATGTCTACCTTATACAACTTTCATGTAAGCTACTTTGGTGTAAGCTAGTGTATGTCTACCTTATGCAACATTCATGTAAGCTACTCTGGTGTAAGCTAGTTTATGTCTATCTAATGCAATATACATGTAAGCTACACTGGTGTAAGTTAGTCTCTGTCTACCATATACAACATTCATGTCATCTACTTTGGTGTAAGCTAGTCTATGTCTAACTTATGCAACATTCATGTAAGCTACTCCGGTGTAAGTTAGTCTATGTCTACCTTATACAACATTCATGTAACCTATTTTGGTGTAAACTAGTCCATGTCTACCTTATAGGTCATTCATGTAAGTTGCTTTGGTGTAAACTAGTCTATGTCTTCCTTGTACAACATTCATGTAAGCTACTATGGTGTAAGCTGGTCTATGTCTACCTTATACAACATTCATGTAAGCTACTTTGGTGTAAGCTAGTGTATGTCTACCTTATACAGCATTCATGTAAGCTACTCTGATGTTAGCTAGTCTATGTCTACCTTATACAACATTCATGTAAGCTACTCTGGTGTAAGCTAGTCCATGTCTACCTTCATTCATGTAAGCTACTTTGGTGTAAGCTATTTCTACCTTATACAACTTTCATGTAAGCTACATTGGTGAAAGCTAGTCTATGTCTACCTTATAACAACATTCATGTAAGCTACCTTGGTGTATGCTAGTGTATGCCTACGTTATACAACATTTATTTAAGCTACTTTGGTGTAAGCTAGTCTATGTCTACTTTATACGACATTTATGTAAGCTACTTTGGTGTAAGCATAGTCTATGTCTACCTTATACAACATTCATGTCAGCTACTATGGTGTAAGCTAGTCTATGTCTACCTTATACAACATTCATGTAAGCTACTTTGGTGTAAGCTAGTGTATGTCTACCTTATACAACATTCATGTAAGCTACTTTGGTGTAAGCTAGTCTATGTCTACTTTATACAACATTTATGTAAGCTACTTTGGTGTAAGCATAGTCTATGTCTACCTTATACAACATTCATGTCAGCTACTTTGGTGTAAGTTAGTCTATGTCTACCTTATACAACATTCATGTAAGCTGGTCTATGTCTACCTTATACAACATTCATGTAAGCTACTTTGGTGTAAGCTAGTCTATGTCTACCTTATACAACATTCATGTAAGCTACTTTGGTGTAAGCTAGTCTATGTCTCCTTATACAACATTCAATACAGCTACTTTGGTGTAAGCTAGTCTATGTCTACCTTATACAACATTCAAGTCAGCTACTTTGGTGTAAGCTAATATATATCTACCTTATACAACATTCATGTCAGCTACTCTAGTGTAAGCTAGTCTATGACTACCTGATACAACATTCATGTAAGCTACTTTGGTGTAACCTAGTCCATGTCTACCTTCATTCATGTAAGCTACTTTGGTGTAAGTTATTTCTACCTTATACAACATTCACGTCAGCTACTTTGGTGTAAGCCAGTCTATGTCTACCTTATACAACATTCATGTAAACTACTCTGGTGTAAGCTAGTCTATGTCTACCTTATACAACATTCATGTAAGCTACTTTGGTATAAGCTAGTCCATGTCTACCTTCATTCATGTAAGCTACTTTGGTGTAAGCTATTTCTACCTTATACAACATTCATGTCAGCTACTTTGGTGTAAGCTAGTCTATATCTACCTTATACAACATTCATGTCAGCTACTTTGGTGTAAGCTAGTCTATGTCTACCTTATACAACATTCATGTAAGTTACTTTGGTGTAAGCTAGTCCATGTCTACCTTCATTCATGTAAGCTACTTTGGTGTAAGCTATTTCTACCTTATACAACATTCATGTAAGCTACTTTGGTGTAAGCTAGTGTATGTCAACCTTATGCAACATTCATGTAAGCTACTCTGGTGTAAGCTAGTCTATGTCTATCTAATGCAATATTCATGTAAGCTACTCTGTTGTAAGTTAGTCTCTGTCTACCTTATACAACATTCATGTAACCTATTTTGGTGAAAACTAGTCTATGTCTATCTTATGCAACATTCATGTAAGCTACTTTGGTGTAAGCTAGTCTATGTCTTCGTTATACAACATTCATGTAAGCTACTATGGTGTAAGCTAGTCTATGTCTACCTTATACAACATTCATGTAAGCTACTTTGGTGTAAGCTAGTCTATGTCTACTTTATACAACATTTAGGTAAGCTACTTTGGTGTAAGCATAGTCTATGTCTACCTTATACAACATTCATGTCAGCTACTATGGTGTAAGCTAGTCTATGTCTACCTTATACAACATTCATGTAAGCTACTCTGGTGTAAGCTAGTCTATGTCTACCTTATACAACATTCATGTAAGCTACTCTGGTGTATGCTAGTCCATGTCTGCCTTCATTCATGTAAGCTACTTTGGTGTAAGCTATTTCTACCTAATACAACATTCATGTAAGCTACTTTGGTGTAAGCTAGTCTATGTCTACCTTATACAACATTCATGTAAGCTACTTTGGTGTAAGCTAGTGTATGTCTACCTTATACAACATTCATGTAAGCTACTTTGGTGTAAGCTAGTCTATGTCTACTTTATACAACATTTATGTAAGCTACTTTGGTGTAAGCTAGTCTATGTCTACCTTATAAAACATTCATGTCAGCTACTATGGTGTAAGCTAGTCTATGTCTACCTTATACAACATTCATGTAAGCTACTTTGGTGTAAGCTAGTCCATGTCTACGTTATACAACATTCATGTAAGCTACATTGGTGTAAAAAAGTCTATGTCTACCTTATACATCATTCAAGTCAGCTACTTTGGTGTAAGCTAGTATATGTCTACCTTATACAACATTCATGTCAGCCACTCTGGTGTAAGCTAGTCTATGTCTACCTGATACAACATTCATGTAAGCTACTTTGGTGTAAGCTAGTCTATGTCTACCTGATACAACATTCATGTTAGCTACTTTGGTGTAAGCTAGTCTATGTCTACCTTATACAACATTCATGTAAGCTACTCTGGTGTAAGCTAGTCTATGTCTACCTTATACAACATTCATGTAAGCTACTTTGGTGTAAGCTAGTCCATGTCTACCATTCATGTAAGCTACTTTGGTGAAAGCTATTTCTACCTTATACAACATTCATGTCAGCTACTTTGGTGTAAGCTAGTCTATGTCTACCTTATACAACATTCATGTAAGCTACTTTGGTGTAAGCTAGTCTATGTCTACCTTATACAGCATTCATGTAAGCTACTCTAGTGTAAACTGGTCTATGTCTACCTTATAAAACATTCATGTAAGCTACTTTGGTGTAAGCTATTTCTACCTTATACAACATTCATGTAAGCTACTTTGGTGTAAGCTAGTGTATGTCTACCTTATGCAACATTCATGTAAGCTACTCTGGTGTAAGCTAGTCTATGTCTATCTAATGCAATATTCATGTAAGCTACTCTGGTGTAAGTTAGTCTCTGTCTACCTTATACAACATTCATGTCATCCACTTTGGTGTAAGCTAGTCTATGTCTACCTTATACAACATTAATGTAAGCTACCTTGGTGTAAGCTAGTCTATGTCTACTTTATACAACATTTATGTAAGCTACTTTGGTGTAAGCTAGTCGATGTCTACCCTATACAACATTCATGTAAGCTACTTTGGTGTAAGCTGGTCTATGTCTACCTTATACAACATTCATGTAAGCTACTTTGGTGTAAGCTAGTCTATGTCTACCTTATACAGCATTCATGTAAACTACTCTGGTGTAAGCTAGTCTATGTCTACCTTATACAACATTCATGTAAGCTACTTTGGTATAAGCTAGTCCATGTCTACCTTCATTCATGTAAGCTACTTTGGTGTAAGCTATTTCTACCTTATACAACATTCATGTCAGCTACTTTGGTGTAAGCTAGTCTATATCTACCTTATACAACATTCATGTCAGCTACTTTGGTTTAAGCTAGTCTATGTCTACCTTATACAACATTGATGTAAGTTACTTTGGTGTAAGCTAGTCCATGTCTACCTTCATTCATGTAAGCTACTTTGGTGTAAGCTATTTCTACCTTATACAACATTCATGTAAGCTACTTTGGTGTAAGCTAGTGTATGTCAACCTTATGCAACATTCATGTAAGCTACTCTGGTGTAAGCTAGTCTATGTCTATCTAATGCAATATTCATGTAAGCTACTCTGTTGTAAGTTAGTCTCTGTCTACCTTATACAACATTCATGTAACCTATTTTGGTGAAAACTAGTCTATGTCTATCTTATGCAACATTCATGTAAGCTACTTTGGTGTAAGCTAGTCTATGTCTTCGTTATACAACATTCATGTAAGCTACTATGGTGTAAGCTAGTCTATGTCTACCTTATACAACATTCATGTAAGCTACTTTGGTGTAAGCTAGTCTATGTCTACTTTATACAACATTTATGTAAGCTACTTTGGTGTAAGCATAGTCTATGTCTACCTTATACAACATTCATGTCAGCTACTATGGTGTAAGCTAGTCTATGTCTACCTTATACAACATTTATGTAAGCTACTCTGGTGTTAGCTAGTCTATGTCTACCTTATACAACATTCATGTAAGCTACTCTGGTGTAAGCTAGTCCATGTCTGCCTTCATTCATGTAAGCTACTTTGGTGTAAGCTATTTCTACCTAATACAACATTCATGTAAGCTACTTTGGTGTAAGCTAGTCTATGTCTACCTTATACAACATTCATGTAAGCTACTTTGGTGTAAGCTAGTCTATGTCTACTTTATACAACATTTATGTAAGCTACTTTGGTGTAAGCTAGTCTATGTCTACCTTATAAAACATTCATGTCAGCTACTATGGTGTAAGCTAGTCTATGTCTACCTTATACAACATTCATGTAAGCTACTTTGGTGTAAGCTAGTCCATGTCTACGTTATACAACATTCATGTAAGCTACATTGGTGTAAAAAAGTCTATGTCTACCTTATACATCATTCAAGTCAGCTACTTTGGTGTAAGCTAGTATATGTCTACCTTATACAACATTCATGTCAGCCACTCTGGTGTAAGCTAGTCTATGTCTACCTGATACAACATTCATGTAAGCTACTTTGGTGTAAGCTAGTCTATGTCTACCTTATACAACATGCATGTAAGCTACATTGGTGTAAGCTAGTCTATGTCTACCTGATACAACATTCATGTTAGCTACTTTGGTGTAAGCTAGTCTATGTCTACCTTATACAACATTCATGTAAGCTACTCTGGGGTAAGCTAGTCTATGTCTACTACCTTATACAACATTCATGTAAGCTACTTTGGTGTAAGCTAGTCCATGTCTACCATTCATGTAAGCTACTTTGGTGAAAGCTATTTCTACCTTATACAACATTCATGTCAGCTACTTTGGTGTAAGCTAATCTATGTCTACTTTATACAACATTCGTGTAAGCTACTTTGGTGTAAGCTAGTCTATGTCTACCTTATACAGCATTCATGTAAGCTACTCTGGTGTAAACTGGTCTATGTCTACCTTATAAAACATTCATGTAAGCTACTTTGGTGTAAGCTATTTCTACCTTATACAACATTCATGTAAGCTACTTTGGTGTAAGCTAGTGTATGTCTACCTTATGCAACATGCATGTAAGCTACTCTGGTGTAAGCTAGTCTATGTCTATCTAATGCAATATTCATGTAAGCTACTCTGGTGTAAGTTAGTCTCTGTCTACCTTATACAACATTCATGTCATCCACTTTGGTGTAAGCTAGTCTATGTCTACCTTATACAACATTAATGTAAGCTACCTTGGTGTAAGCTAGTCTATGTCTACTTTATACAACATTTATGTAAGCTACTTTGGTGTAAGCTAGTCGATGTCTACCCTATACAACATTCATGTAAGCTACTTTGATGTAAGCTGGTCTATGTCTACCTTATACAACATTCATGTAAGCTACTTTGGTGTAAGCTAGTCTATGTCTACCTTATACAGCATTCATGTAAGCTACTTTGGTGTAAGCTAGTCTATGTCTACCTTATACAATATTCAAGTCAGTTACCTTGGTGTAAGCTAGTATATGTCTACCTTATGCAATATTCATGTAAGCTACTATTGTGTAAGCTAGTCTATGTCTACCTTATGCAACATTCATGTAAGCTACTTTGGTGTAAGCTAGTCTATGTCTACCTTATGCAACATTTATGTAAGCTATTATCGTGTAAGCTAGTCTGTGTCTACCTTATACAACATTCATGTAAGCTACTATGGTGTAAGCTAGTCAATGTCTACCTTATGCAACATTCATGTAAGCTATCTTGGTGTAAGCTAGTCTATGTCTACCTGATACAACATTAATGTAAGCTAGTCTATGTCTACCTTATACAACATTCATTAAGCTACTTTGGTGTAGGCTAGTCTATGACTACCTTATAGAGCATTCATGCAAGCTACTATGGTGTAAGCTAGTCTATGTCTACCTTATATAACACTCATGTAAGCTACTTTGGTGTAAGCTAGTCTATGTCTACCTTATACAACATTCATGAAAGCTACTTTGGTGTAACATAGTCTATGTCTACCTTATGCAACATTCATGAAAGCTACTTTGGTGTAACGTAGTCTATGTCTGCCTTATGCAACATTCATGTAAGCTACTTTGGTGTAAGGTAGTCTATGTCTACCTTATAAAACATTCATGAAAGCTACTTTGGTGTAACATAGTCTATGTCTACCTTATACAACATTCATGTAAGTTACTCTGGTGTAAGGTTGTCTATGTTTACCTTATACAACATTCATGTAATCTACATTGGTGTAAGCTACTCTATGTCTACCTTATACAACATTCATGTAAGATACTTTGGTATAATTTAGTCTATGTTTACCTTATACAACATTCATGTAAGCTACTTTGGTGTGGTCTAGTGTATGTCTACCTTATACAACATTCATGTAAGCTACTCTGGTGTAAGCTTGTCTATATTTACCTTATACAACATTTATGTAAGATACTTTGGTATAATTTAGTCTATGTTTACCTTATACAACATTCATGTAAGCTACTTTGGTGTAGTCTAGTGTATGTCTACCTTATACAACATTCATGTAAGCTACTATGGTGTAAGCTAGTCTATGTCTACCTGATACAACATTCATGTAAACTACTTTGGTGTAAGCTAGTCTATGTCTACCTTATACAACATCCATGTAAACTACTTTGGTGTAAGCTAGTCTATGTCTACCATATACAACATTCATGTAAGCTACTTTGGTATAATTTAGTCTATGTTTACCTGATACAACATTCATGTAAGCTACTTTGGTGTAAGCTAGTCTATGTTTACCTTATACAACATTCATGTAAGCTACTTTGGTGTAAGCTAGTCTATGTCTACCTTATGCAACATTGATGTAAGCTACTTTGGTGTAAGCTAGTCTATGTCTACCTTATGCAACATTCATGTCAGCTACTCTGGTGTAAGCTAGTCTATGTCTACCTGATACAACATCAATGTAAGCTATTTGGTGTAAGCTAGTCTATGTCTACCTTATACAAATTTATGTAAGCTACTTTGGTATAATTTAGTATATGTTTACCTTATACAACATTATTGTAAGCTACTTTGGTGTCAGCTAGTATATGTCTACCTTATACAACATTCATGTAAGCTACTTTGGTGTAGGCTAGTGTATGTGTACCTTATACAACATTCATGTAAGCTACTTTGGTATAAGCTAGTCTATGTCTACCTGATACAACATTCATGTCAGCTACTTTGGTGTAGGCTAGTGTATGACTACCTTATACAGCATTCATGCAAGCTACTGTGGTGTAAGCTAGTCTATGTCTACCTTATACAACATTTATGTAAGCTACTTTGGTATAATTTAGTATATGTTTACCTTATACAACATTATTGTAAGCTACTTTGGTGTCAGCTAGTATATGTCTTCCTTATACAACATTCATGTAAGCTACTTTGGTGTAGGCTAGTGTATGTGTACCTTATACAACATTCATGTAATCTACTTTGGTGTAAGCTAGTGTATGTGTACCTTATACAACATTCATGTAAGCTACTTTGGTGTAAGCTAGTATATGTCTACCTGATACAACATTCATGTCAGCTACTTTGGTGTAAGCTAGTCTATGTTTACCTTATACAACATTCCTGTAAGCTACGTTGGTGTAAGCTAGTCTATGTCTACCTGATACAACATTCATGTCAGCTACTTTGGTTTAATTTAGTCTATGTTTACCTTATACAAAATTCATGTAAGCTACTTTGGTGTAAGCTAGTCTATGTCTATCTGATGCAACATTCATATATGCTACTTTGGTGTAAGCTAGTCTATGTCTACCTTATGCAACATTCATGTAAGCTGCTATGGTGTAAGCTAGTCTATGTCTACCTTATAGAACATTAATGTAAGCTACTTTGGTGTAAGCTAGTCTATGTCTAATTTATACAACATTAATGTAAGCTACTTTTGTGTAAGCTAGTATATGTCTACCTTATGCAACATTCATGTAAGCTACTATTGTGTAAGCTAGTCTATGTCTACCTTATGCAACATTCATGTAAGCTACTTTGGTGTAAGCTAGTCTATGTCTACCTTATGCAACATTTATGTAAGCTATTATCGTGTAAGCTAGTCTGTGTCTACCTTATACAACATTCATGTAAGCTACTATGGTGTAAGCTAGTCAATGTCTACCTTATGCAACATTCATGTAAGCTACTTTGGTGTAAGCTAGTCTATGTCTACCTGATACAACATTAATGTAAGCTAGTCTATGTCTACCTTATACAACATTCATTAAGCTACTTTGGTGTAGGCTAGTCTATGACTACCTTATAGAGCATTCATGCAAGCTACTATGGTGTAAGCTAGTCTATGTCTACCTTATATAACACTCATGTAAGCTACTTTGGTGTAAGCTAGTCTATGTCTACCTTATACAACATTCATGAAAGCTACTTTGGTGTAACATAGTCTATGTCTACCTTATGCAACATTCATGAAAGCTACTTTGGTGTAACATAGTCTATGTCTGCCTTATGCAACATTCATGTAAGCTACTTTGGTGTAAGCTAGTCTATGTCTACCTTATAAAACATTCATGAAAGCTACTTTGGTGTAACATAGTATATGTCTACCTTATACAACATTCATGTAAGTTACTCTGGTGTAAGGCTGTCTATGTTTACCTTATACAACATTAATGTAAGCTATTTGGTGTAAGCTAGTCTATGTCTACCTTATACAAATTTATGTAAGCTACTTTGGTATAATTTAGTATATGTTTACCTTATACAACATTATTGTAAGCTACTTTGGTGTCAGCTAGTATATGTCTACCTTATACAACATTCATGTAAGCTACTTTGGTGTAGGCTAGTGTATGTGTACCTTATACAACATTCATGTAAGCTACTTTGGTGTAAGCTAGTCTATGTCTACCTGATACAACATTCATGTCAGCTACTTTGGTGTAGGCTAGTCTATGACTACCTTATACAGCATTCATGCAAGCTACTGTGGTGTAAGCTAGTCTATGTCTACCTTATACAACATTTATGTAAGCTACTTTGGTATAATTTAGTATATGTTTACCTTATACAACATTATTGTAAGCTACTTTGGTGTCAGCTAGTATATGTCTTCCTTATACAACATTCATGTAAGCTACTTTGGTGTAGGCTAGTGTATGTGTACCTTATACAACATTCATGTAATCTACTTTGGTGTAAGCTAGTCTATGTTTACCTTATACAACATTCCTGTAAGCTACTTTGGTGTAAGCTAGTCTATGTCTACCTGATACAACATTCATGTCAGCTACTTTGGTTTAATTTAGTCTATGTTTACCTTATACAAAATTCATGTAAGCTACTTTGGTGTAAGCTAGTCTATGTCTACCTGATGCAACATTCATATATGCTACTTTGGTGTAAGCTAGTCTATGTCTACCTTATGCAACATTCATGTAAGCTGCTATGGTGTAAGCTAGTCTATGTCTACCTTATACAACATTAATGTAAGCTACTTTGGTGTAAGCTAGTCTATGTCTACCTTATACAACATTAATGTAAGCTACTTTTGTGTAAGCTAGTATATGTCTACCTTATGCAACATTCATGTAAGCTACTATTGTGTAAGCAAGTCTATGTCTACCTTATGCAACATTCATGTAAGCTACTTTGGTTTAAGCTAGTCTATGTCTACCTTATGCAACATTTATGTAAGCTATTATCGTGTAAGCTAGTCTGTGTCTACCTTATACAACATTCATGTAAGCTACTATGGTGTAAGCTAGTCAATGTCTACCTTATGCAACATTCATGTAAGCTAATTTGGTGTAAGCTAGTCTATGTCTACCTGATACAACATTAATGTAAGCTAGTCTATGTCTACCTTATACAACATTCATTAAGCTACTTTGGTGTAGGCTAGTCTATGACTACCTTATAGAGCATTCATGCAAGCCACTATGGTGTAAGCTAGTCTATGTCTACCTTATATAACACTCATGTAAGCTACTTTGGTGTAAGCTAGTCTATGTCTACCTTATACAACATTCATGAAAGCTACTTTGGTGTAACATAGTCTATGTCTACCTTATGCAACATTCATGAAAGCTACTTTGGTGTAACATAGTCTATGTCTGCCTTATGCAACATTCATGTAAGCTACTTTGGTGTAAGCTAGTCTATGTCTACCTTATAAAACATTCATGAAAGCTACGTTGGTGTAACATAGTCTATGTCTACCTTATACAACATTCATGTAAGTTACTCTGGTGTAAGGTTGTCTATGTTTACCTTATACAACATTCATGTAAGCTACATTGGTGTAAGCTACTCTATGTCTACCTTATACAACATTCATGTAAGATACATTGGTATAATTTAGTCTATGTTTACCTTATACAACATTCATGTAAGCTACTTTGGTGTGGTCGAGTGTATGTCTACCTTATACAACATTCATGTAAGCTACTCTGGTGTAAGCTTGTCTATGTTTACCTTATACAACATTTATGTAAGATACTTTGGTATAATTTAGTCTATGTTTACCTTATACAACATTCATGTAAGCTACTTTGGTGTAGTCTAGTGTATGTCTACCTTATACAACATTCATGTAAGCTACTATGGTGTAAGCTAGTCTATGTCTACCTTATACAACATTCATATAAACTACTTTGGTGTAAGCTAGTCTATGTCTACCTTATACAACATCCATGTAAACTACTTTGGTGTAAGCTAGTCTATGTCTACCTTATACAACATTCATGTAAGCTACTTTGGTATAATTTAGTCTATGTTTACCTGATACAACATTCATGTAAGCTACTTTGGTGTAAGCTAGTCTATGTTTACCTTATACAACATTCATGTAAGCTACTTTGGTGTAAGCTAGTCTATGTCTACCTGATGCAACATTGATGTAAGCTACTTTGGTGTAAGCTAGTCTATGTCTACCTTATGCAACATTCATATCAGCTACTCTGGTGTAAGCTAGTCTATGTCTACCTGATACAACATTAATGTAAGCTATTTGGTGTAAGCTAGTCTATGTCTACCTTATACAAATTTATGTAAGCTACTTTGGTATAATTTAGTATATGTTTGCCTTATACAACATTATTGTAAGCTACTTTGGTGTCAGCTATATATGTCTACCTTATACAACATTCATGTAAGCTACTTTGGTGTAGGCTAGGGTATGTGTACCTTATACAACATTCATGTAAGCTACTTTGGTGTAAGCTAGTCTATGTTTACCTTATACAACATTCCTGTAAGCTACTTTGGTGTAAGCTAGTCTATGTCTACCTTATACAACATTCATGTCAGCTACTTTGGTTTAATTTAGTCTATGTTTACCTTATACAAATTCATGTAAGCTACTTTGGTGTAAGCTAGTCTATGTCTACCTTATGCAACATTCATGTATGTTACTTTGGTTTAAGCTAGTCTATGTCTACCTTATGCAACATTCATGTAAGCTGCTATGGTGTAAGCTAGTCTATGTCTACCTTATACAACATTAATGTAAGCTACTTTGGTGTAAGCTAGTCTATGTCTAACTTATACAACATTAATGTAAGCTACTTTGGTGTAAGCTAGTCTATGTCTACCTTATACAACATCCATGTAAGCTACTTTGGTGTAAGCTAGTCTATGTCTACCTTATGCAACATTTATGTAAGCTACTATCGTGTAAGCTAGTCTGTGTCTACCTTATGCAACATTCATGTAAACTACTTTGGTGTAAGCTAGTCTATGTCTACCTGATACAACATTAATGTAAGCTAGTCTATGTCTACCTTATACAACATTCATTAAGCTACTTTGGTGTAGGCTAGTCTATGCCTACCTTATACAGCATTCATGCAAGCTACTGCGGTGTAAGCTAGTCTATGTCTACCTTATATAACATTCATGTAAGCTACTTTGGTGTAAGCTAGTCTATGTCTACCTTATACAACATTCATGAAAGCTACTTTGGTGAAACATAGTCTATGTCTACCTTATGCAACATTCATGAAAGCTACTTTGGTGTAACATAGTCTATGTCTGCCTTATGTAACATTCATGTAAGCTACTTTGGTGTAAGCTAGTCTATATCTACCTTATAAAACATTCATGAAAGCTACTTTGGTGTAACATAGTCTATGTCTACCTTATACAACATTCATGTAAGTTACTTTGGTGTAAGCTAGTCTATGTCTACCTTATACAACATTCATTTAAGCTCATTTGGTTTAAGCTAGTCTATGTCTACCTTATACAACATTCATGTAAGCTACTTTCGTGTAAGCTAGTCTATGTCTACCTTATAAAACATTCATGTAAGCTACTTTGGCGTAAGCTAGTCTATGCCTACCTGATACTACATTCATGAAAGCTACTTTGGTGTAACATAGTCTATGTCTACCTTATACAACATTCATGTAAGTTACTTTGGTGTAAGCTAGTCTATGTCTACCTTATACAACAGTCATGTAAGCTACTTTGGTGTAAGCTAGTCTATGTCTACCTTATACAACATTCATGTAAGCTACTTTGGTGTAAGCTAGTCTATGTCTACCTTATAAAACATTCATGTAAGCTACTTTGGCGTAAGCTAGTCTATGTCTACCTTATAAAACATTCATGTAAGCTACTTTGGCGTAAGCTAATCTATGTATACATTTAACAAAATTCATGTAAGCTACTTTGGTGTAGGCTAGTGTATGTCTACCTTATATAACATTCATGTAAGCTACTTTGGTGTAACATAGTCTATGTCTACCTGATATAACATTGATGTAAGCTAGTCTCGTGTAAGCTACTTTGGTGTAAGCTAGTATTGTGTAAGCTACTCTGGTGTAAGCTAGTCTGGTTCAAGCTAGTCTGGTGCAAGCTACTTTGGTGTAAGCTAGTCTATGACTACCTGATACAACATTCATGTAAACTACTTTGGTGTAAGCTACTCTGTGTCTACCTTATACAGCATGCATGTAAGCTAGTCTGGTGTAAGCTACTTTGGTGTAAGCTAGTCTGGTGTAAGCTACTCTGGTGTAAGCTAGTCTGGTGAAAACTACGCTGGTGTAAGCTAGTCTGGTGTGAGCTACTCTGGTGTAAACTAGTCTGGTATGTGCTAGTCTGGCGTAAGCTAATCTGGTGTAAGCTACTCGGGTGTAAGCTAATCTAGTGCAAGCTACTCTGGTATACGCTAGTCTAGTACAAGCTACTTTGGTGTACGCTAGTCTGGTGTAAGCTAGTCGGGTGTACGCTAGTCTGGTGTAAGCTAGTCTAGTGCAAGCTACTCTGGTGTAAGCTACTCTGGTATAAGCTAGTCTAGTGCAAGCTACTTTGGTGTACGCTAGTCTGGTGTAAGCTAGTCTGGTGTACGCTAATCTGGTGTAAGCTAATCTGGTGTAAGCTCCTCCGGTGTAAACTACTCTGGTGTACGCTAGTCTGGTGTAAGCTAGTCTAGTGCAAGCTACTCTGGTGTAAGCTACTCTGATGTAAGCTACACTAGTGTAATCCAGTCTGGTGCAAGCTAGTCTGGTGTAAGCTACTCCGGTGTAAGCTAGACTGATGAAAGCTAGTCTGGTGCAAGCTACTTTGGTGTAAGCTAGTCTGGTATAAGCTAGTCTGGTGTAAGCTAGACTGGTGTAAGCTAGTCTGGTGTAAGGTAGTCGGATGTAAGCTACTCGGGTGTAAGCTACTCGCTCAAGCACCTACTTTGGTGTAAGCTACTCGGGTGTATGCTACTATGCTGTTAGCTACTCTGGTGTAAGCTACTCTAGTGTAAGCTACTCTGGTGTACGCTACTCTGGTGTAAGCTACTCTGTGCAAGCTACTCTGTTGCAAGCTACTCTATGTCTATCTTATACAACATTCGTATAAGCTACTGCGGTGTAAGCTACTCTGGTGTAAGCTACTCTATGTGTATCTTATACAACATTCGTATAAACTACTCCGGTGTAAGTTACTCTGGTGCAAGCTACTCTGTTGCAAGCTACTCTGGTGTAAGCTACTCGGGTGTAAGCTACTCTCGCAAGCAGCTACTTTGGTGTATGCTACTGTGCAATTAGCTACTCCGGTGTAAGCTACTCTGCTGTAAGCTACTATGTTGCAAACTACCCTGGTGTACGCTACTCAGGTGTAAACAAATTTGGTGTAAGCTACTCGGGTGTAAGCTATTCTGGTGTAAGCTACTCCGGTGTAAGCTATTTTGGTGTAAGCTACTCTGATGTAAGCTACTCTGTGTGAAAGCTACTCTGGTGTAAGCTACTTTGGTGCAAGCTACTCAGGGTGTAAGCTACTCTGGTTAAAGCTTCTCTGGTGTAAGCTACTCTGGTTGAAGCTACTCTGGTGTAAGCTAATCTGATGCAAGCTACTTTGGTGTAAACTACTTTGTTGCAAGCTACTCCGATGTAAACTATTCCGGTATAAGCTACTCCGGTGTAAGCTACTCTTGTGTAAGCTACTCCGGTATAAGTTACTCTGGTGTAAGCTACTTTGGTGTAAGCTAGTCTGGTTTAATCTACTCTGGTGTAAGCTACCATATGTCTGCCTTATTCAACATTCATGTGATCTACTCTGGTGGTGTAAGCTACTGTGGTGTAAGCTACTCCGGTTTAAGCTACCATATGTATGCCTTATTCAACATTCATGTAAGCTACTCTGGTGGTGTAAGCTACTGTGGTTTAAGCTAATGTGGTGTAAGCAACTCCGGTGTAAGCTACTGTGGTGTAAGCAACTCCGGTGTAATATACTGTGGTGTAAGCAACTCCGGTGTAAGCTACTGTGGTGTAAGCAAATCCGGTGTAAGCTACTGTGGTGTAAGCAACTTCTGTGTAAGCTACTGTGGTGTAAGCAACTCTGGTGTAATCTACTGTGGTGTAAGCAACTCCGGTGTAAGCTAATGTGGTGTAAGCAACTCCGGTGTAAGCTACTGTGGTGTAAGCAACTCCGGTGTAATCTACTGTGGTGTAAGCAACTCCGGTGTAAGCTACTGTGGTGTAAGCAACTCCGGTGTAAGCTACTGTGGTGTAAGCAACTCCGGTGTAAGCTGCTGTGGTGTAAGCTACTCCGGTGTTGGCAACTCCGGTGTAAGCAACTCCGGTGTAAGCTACTCCGGGTTAGGCTTCCATATGTCTGCCTTATTCAACATTCATGTGAGCTACTCTGGTGGTGTAAGCTACTGTGGTGTAAGCAACTCCGGTGTAAGCTACTGTGGTGTAAGCAACTCCGTGAAGGCTACTATGGTGTAAGCAGCTCCGTGTAATCTACTGTGGTGTAAGCAACTCCGGTGTAAGCTACTGTGGTGTAAGCAACTCCGGTGTAAGCTACTCCGGTTTAAGCTACCGTATGTTTGCCTTATTCTACATTCATGTGAGCTACTCTGGTGGTGTAAGCTCTTGTGGTGTAAGCAACTCCGGTGTAAGCTACTGTGGTGTAAGCAACTCCGGTGTAAGCTACTCCGGTTTAAGCTACCATATGTCTGCCTTTTTCAACATTCATGTAAGCTACTCTGGTGGTGTAAGCTACTGTGGTGTAAACTACTGTGGTGTAAGCAACTCCGGTGTAAGCTACTGTGGTGTAAGCAACTCCGGTGTAAGCTACTCCGGTTCAAGCTACCATATGTCTGCCTTATTCAACATTCATGTAAGCTACTCTGGTGGTGTAAGCTATTGTGGTGTAAACTACTGTGGTGTAAGCAACTCCGGTGTAAGCTACTGTGGTGTAAGCAACTCCGGTGTAAGCTACTGTGGTGTAAGCAACTCCGGTGTAAGCTACTCCGGTTTAAGCTACCATATGTCTTCCTTATTCAACATTCATGTGAGCTACTCTGGTGGTGTGAGCTACTCTGGTGGTGTAAGCTACTGTGGTGTAAGCTACTATGGTGTAAGCTACTGTGGTGTAAGCTACTATGGTGTAAGCTACTGTGATGTAAGCTACTGTGGTGTAAGCAACTCCGGTGTAAGCTACTGTGGTGTAAGCTAATATGGTGTAAGCTACTGTGGTGTAAGCTACTGTGGTGTAAGCTACTCCGGTGTTGGCAACTCTGTTGCAAGCTACTCTAGTGTAGGTGTAAACTACTCTGGTTTAGTATTCCTCTCATTCATGTGAGCTACTCTAGTGGTGTTAGTTTCTCTGGTGTAAGCTACTATGTTTTATGCTACTCCATTGTAAACAACTCCGGTGTAAGCTACACTTCACAAATTTAATATCAGCTTCTTATAGGTATGGACTTTGCCAGTGGTCTAATACTGTGTAACTGGTTAATCGTCCAGTGTCTCATAGAAATCTATGCCATTAACACAGAACAACAGCAATTGAAACTGGTTGAAGTACGGCATAACTACCAATTTCCGCTAATTATGCCACGGGCACGTCAAAATCAGGTCATACAACTTTATGTAATTAATCACTAAGTGAATGCCATTTTTTTGTAGCTCATTAAGTCTAAAATCCTAAAAGATGAAGTGTCGTTTTGTTTACATTGTTATGGTTTTTATGTGCAATGGTGAGTCTGTTTCTTATTTTTAAGATTTTGGTATTGTCAGTATTGTATGTAGTGTATTTATTTATTAATTTATGTTGTTGACTCATACTAGTAACTGTTCAATAATCTTTTTATAAAGAGACACGTGGCAATTTTGACTTTTTTTTTAAACTCGTGACTTTCTACATAACTTGCATATATGTGTACATCATTATTAATAATGTTTTAAATGGTTCAAACCAAATGGGGTTTTCACATTGAGTAAATTGCAACTACCTATAGTTCAATCACGAATAACAATTGAAAACTACAAATTTAATCCAAATTTAATTAGAAGAAGAAGAAAAATAAGAAGAAGAAGAAAAGAAGAAAAATATTTGTATTTGCTTATTCTTGATCGAGGTGCTAATGTTTACTTCAAGATTGCCTTATGCCCCTTTAACTTGTTAACAAAGGTATACTAATCGGTAAAGACACATCATAAACAATGGATCCTTGTTTAATAGAATGGTTAATGGAAAATGGCATTGTGGTGTTCATGTATTAATGGACTTTAATTTGTATGCATTGCTTGTATATACTGTATATCATACTTCATTACCCCGTGTGGTTGCCGGGGTAGAATACAACCACTGCAATCTCACAAACACACTGTCACATGCAGATGGGTAGGACCCCGCATTCTTATTCATTTTGTCATTCAAGGTATTTATCATGACACCGCGTATGTAAACGTGGAAATGTGGCTCCATCGTAAATGGAGTGTCTATTATAGAATTTGCAGCAACTCTGCAGTAAGGTTCTAGGCCCATTCTCCATATTTTATCTTGATGTAAATGGAAGATGAGACTGGCACGTTCATTCCTGTTAGGCGCCATATAAATTTTCATGTGTTGGTGCGCCATAAAACCAAATTCAATTCAATTCATACTTCATTAAGTGAAAGATTCCGGATCTCGCACAGGCAGACTTTCATAATCACTCGTATGTTTTTATTTTCTAAATACTTTCTACTACATTTGCATGTATACTGATAAAAATAAGTTTAGCAAGTAAATAACATATAACTGACGTTGACCAGATTCTAGGATATGTGTAGAAGCCGTCATGGGCAATATAACTTACACAATTATCAGTTATATTAAAATAATAAGTCTCAAAAGAAATATGCGAAAACAATAGCAACATGTGGTAATCTACATGTTTTACAGAAATTCTAATTTCGCTCTTATTTCAATGTAAAGGGAGGTAATTTCACAAATGGTAAACTGTGGTTCCCTATATATTATAATGGCAAGGAAATTGTCGATTGCTTTTGCGGTTTTTATAACTTGAGACCCATAACAGTTATTTTGTAATGTTTAATCTTGCTCTTTAACTTAACTGTATTTTTAAATGTGATATAGTACGTTTTAACTAAATGGGAGATAACTCTGGTACATTGGAATACAAAACGTAAGTGAAAAAAAGATCAACCTAAGTCATGCCGATTATTTAAAATACTTCACAATATAAAACAAAATTACATTTATTTAAGCTAGATGTGCATAAGGGCTTGCTAAACTTTATTTTTTCAGTATATATTGGTGAACGACTATGATGTATCGTAGCTATATAACTTATAAGCGCACATATTTTAATTTAATAATTAACTCTGAAAGAAATGAAACCAGCGATATATTTATAGAATAGAATTTTTGAAAAAAGACGGGTTGCATGGTTCATAAACCACGAATTAGTTTACTCAATGGAGGCGTCCGTTCACTAGTTAAAAAACAACACGCTACCATCTCTATAAAGATATCCTAATTGTCGATGTATGTGTTTAGGTCCCTCCGCCTGTTGTGTCACACTATTATAACTAGAGCAAGTCGATGTTGACATCGCATATCCCCGCACTGATGGTGAGCCATCGCATATCCCAGACTAATCGCACGCCATCGTATATCCGAGGACTGATCGCGCACCATCGCATATCCACGGACTGGTCGCACGCCATCGCATATCCACGGACTGATCGCTCACCAATATCCACTCACTGATGGTGCGCCGTCGCATATCCCGCACTGATGGTGCGCCATCGCATATCCCTGCACTGATTGCACGCCATCGCATATCCTCGCACGGATGGTGCGCCATCGCATATCCCCGGACTGATCGCACGCCATCGCATATCCCTGCACTGATAGTGCGCCATCGCATATCCCTGGACTGATGGTGCGCCATCGCATATCCCCCGGCCTGATTGCACGCCATCGCATATCCTCGCACGGATGGTGCGCCATCGCATATCCCCGGACTGATCGCACGCCATCGCATATCCCAGCACTGATGGTGCGCCATCACATATCCTCGCACTGATGGTGCACCATCGCATATCACCTGAATGATCGCACGCCATCGCATAATCCCGCACTGATGGTGCGCCATCACATATCCCCGGACTGATCGCGCACCATCGCATATCCCCGCACTGATGGTGCGCCATCGCATATCCCCGGACTGATCGCACGTCATCGCATTTCCCCGCACTGATGGTGCACCATCGCATATCCCCGGACTGATCGAGGCATCGCATATCCCCGCACTGACGGAGCGCCATCGCATATCGCCGCACTTTTTTAATTAATGTCATGTATGCACATTTGAGACAGTGATACCACTGTGAAAGTTAAAAAGTCTGTATTGCAAACGGAGAAGCAACATAAAACAAATCAGATATAGACTAAGTTTTACATGTTAACCCCTCCTCATCATCCAAGATGACCCTCGGGCATTCATTTTTGCGGCAGTGCACTCCGGCATTCAGTTTGATATAAAACATTCGACCCGCTTACGCCACCAAGTCCAGCCTCCAGGTCATGATCCGGGGTGCCCACGGGAGTATTACATCTGATTTGACCCTTGATAATACTTACACAAGTTTACATTTACAGTTAAGCATGTAAGAGTAATTGTACTTTTTATTTAAAACCACCCAAACAAACCTCAGATACATACTAAGTTCTAAGTTCTGACCCGACCCCACAACCCAAGATACACCTCGGGCATTTGTGTGCGTCAGTGTACTCCCCTCTTGCAATGGCATTCAATTTGATATGCAACATGACCCTATTTGATATGAAACATGACCCTATTTGATATGAAACATGACCCTAATTGGAGAAAAAACGTTGTTGTTTTAGCTCTACTGGCCAAGGGCCAGAGCTTATTGGATGGCGAGTTGTCCGTCGTCTGTCGTCCGTCCGTCCGTTAACTTTTATCTCATTTTTTATCCGATCTTTACCAAACTTTAATTATTGTTAATATCAATGAAAGCTCGGATAAGTTTGAAAACCAGCCAGATCGGACCAGTAACAGCAGAGTTATGGCACTTGATTTAGTTAAAAATGCTATATGTTGCTTCGTTAAAACGATAGGGCCTTCATTTTTCATCCGATCTTTACCAATCTTTATCAGATTGTTACTATCAATGAAATCTTGGACTGGTTTGAAAAGCAACCAAATTGGATTAGTAACACCGGATTTATGGCCCTTGATTCAGTTGAAAAATGCTGCATTAAGACGAAAGGGCCTTCATTAAGCCGGATTTAAATGAAACTTTGTAGGGATGATCAGTAATAGCCTAGTTGTACATATCGTCACCGTTTCCGGTTGAATGATTTTTGGCAGAATTATGGCCCTTTAACGGTTTTAATACACAAACTTTGTCTGGACTAGTTCTCCTGAACCCCTGGCCGGATTTAAACAAAACTTTTTAGGGATGATCAGTTCCAGGTTTAGTTGTGCATATCATCGCTTTGTTCCGGTTGAATGATATTTGGCAGAGTTATGGCCTTTTAAAGGTTTTTAATACACACACTTTGTCCTGACTAGTTTTCCTGAATCCCTGGCCGGATTTCAACGAAACTTTGCAGGGATGATCAGTACCAAGCCCAGTTTTGTATATCATCATCATGTTCTGATTGACAGAGTTTTGGCGGAGTTATGGCCCTTTAAAGGTTTTTGATACACAAACATTTTTCTGGTCTAGTTCTCCTGAACCCCTGGCTGGATTTCAACAAAACTTGACAATGATGATCAATATCAAGCCTAGTTGTGTATCTCATTGTCGTATTCCGGTTGTATGATTTTTGGCCCAGTTATGGCCCTTTAAAGGTTTTAATTCACACATTTTTTCCAGACCAGTCTCTTCTGAACTCGTGGACGTGTTTCAACGAATCTTGTCAGGGATGATGTGTACAAAGCCTAGTTGCGTCTGTCATTGCCGTGTTCTGGTTGAATGACTTTTGGCACAGTTATGCCTTTTTAAGGTTTTAATACACAAACTTTGTCCAGACGAATTCTCCTGATCCCCAGACCGGATTTCAAAGAATCTTGGCAGGGATGCTCAGTACCAAGCCTAGTAGCGCATTTCGTGGCCGTGTTCCAGTTGAATGAGTTATGACCCTAAAAAGGTTTTAATACACAAACTTTTTCCAGTCTCTTCTGAACTCCTGGCCGTGTTTCAACAAATCTTTTCAGGGATGATGAGTACCAATCCTAGTTGCGTCTGTCATTGCCGTGTTCTGGTTGAATGATCTTTGGCACAGTTATGAACCTTTTAAGGTTCTAATACACAAGCTTTGTCCAGAATAATTCTCCTGATCCCCTGGCCGGATTTCAAAGAATTTTGGCAGGGATGATCAGTACCAAGCCTAGTTGAGCATTTCGTGACCGTGTTCCAATTGAATGAATTTTGGCAGAGTTATGGCCCCTTAAATATTTTAATACACTAACTGTGTACAGACTAGTTCCCCTGAACCTCTGGCCTGATTTCAACGGATCATGGCAGGGATGATCAGTACCAAGCCTAGTTGCGGATATCATTGCCATGTTCTGGTTAAAGGATATTTGACAGAGTTATGGCCCCTTATACATAAGCTTTATCTTTAGCAAGTAGAGCGTCCACAGGCCCTCTTGGGCCTCTTGTTTAACCATATAATCACAAAGCCCAATCCCCAAGGCATAATCCAGGAAAGCCGTAATATATGTATTGACACTTTAGGCAACGATAATACATACCCAGTTTCACACTCCTACAGTTAAGCATGTTTTATAAAAGACTACCCCACCCACCCTATCCCCGCCTTCGGAATGTTAATACCCACTTGCACATCTACACATATATTCCAATCATCGACAAACGTTTTAAGTTCGTACCTGTAACGGTGTAGGAGGAGAAACACACAATTTCACACAGATGGACGGGGTAAACATTATCCCTTGCTTTTTAGAAAAAGTACGGGGATAATAAATTCTCATGGTGGGATCGAAGTACAGTTTAATACTGCTAGAAATATAGTCCCATTAGACGTAATACTTATGAAACTAAGCACACTATGATGGTTGTCTTTTGTATTTGGTTTGACACCAATGAATTCTAGATCACAGCTATTAATTCCTCTATTTGTGTATGTGTGTGTGTGTGTGTGTGATGAGGGTGTGGTGAGAGGGACAACGCCACCAATTTTCTCCCATCTTAGAAGGGGAGTAAGCCCATTTTTTCAGTGCAAAACCGCGTTTTATTTTTTCACCGTGCTTTATGGGCATTCTCAGTTCAATTTTGCCGCACTCTTTCTGTTAAAATTCACACCACATCCAACACGTTGTTCGAAATTGGATGGCAATAAAATTATTGTTTACGCTCACTCCACACGCAAGCTCTAAAAATAAGGTCTCTAAAATAAGATTATTTTCAAAATAAATATATAATAAAATACAAGACTTTGAAGAATGTATTTTTTTGTCTTTCTGGAAAGGAAGTGTGCTGATAAGAAGGTTATTAGGCAGCCTTGAGAGAGAGTATTACCCATTACAATAATGCAAGCTTTTACTGAGACAGTGAGTGTGGTGCGAAGTTTATAGATATAAGCTGTGCGTGCAATAAGCAATAACCTTGCATTGTTTATGGTTTTTAAGAAAAAAGGAAAGGTAAAACGCTGTAAGTTACTGTATATCGTGCAAAGTTTGCAGACAAAAACAACACTATAAGAGGAATAGCCACGTACGCACAGCACATTTAACGATGACCGACGATAACAATCATTTGTAAGGAGTGTAAGCAGGTGCGGATATATGATTTATGGTGGGGTGTGGAGGGATGTGTGTGGGAGATGAAAACGGGAGGGCACGAAGTCGTCAGCGATAGGCTAAGAGGTCCGGTGTATCCCTGATATTTCCAGTGGTGTTTACATACAATGTTTGTAAATTATAGATATAACAGGGTTTGCAGATGACAACGTTGTTATTAGCGATTCATGGCCGGGCTGGCCCCCGTATGACTCGATACGCCTGCCGCAGACACTGAGACCGACCCTGTATAACATAACTGTGCGCCCTAATATATACGGACCCGTGGAGGATGGGTTTACATATGATTGTAAGTATACAGGGTAGTAATATAGAGCATTTCTGATGGCTGTGAAATTAAGGATTGAATGGGATATAAAAACATTTGCTGAGTTTAAAGTACGCGAAGTCCTAATACTGTTTGTTCTATCTGTATTCCAAACTTCAATAACGTATACGTTGCATGTTAATTTGGTCGTTTTTATGTCGTCTGCATAGCATGGCAGACACAAAGGGATCACTTTGTCCGTCGTCTGTATGTCGTCCGTTTTCGTCGTCCGTCACACTTTAAGCTGCAACCTAACCTTGGCCATAACTTAAACATTATTTGACCTATGTTCATGCGACTTCACATTCATCTTCATCTAAACTCAAGGAATGTTGTTACACATGTCCAATAGCTCTGACTTTCATTTTTTGCAGAGTTATGCCCCTTTTCATAAACCTGCAACCTAACCCAGCTGAAATAAGCACACGCCAGGTGACACAAGTTTTCCGCGGAACACCCTTCTAGTTTGTTTTATATACGCCAACAAGTGCGAGAACGTGGATTACATATGTACAACGCCACCTTGTTTGTTTTAGCTCCGCCCCAACAGTGAATGCTTTTCATTGAGAATTAAAATGCAACACGTTATAGTGATTCATTTAAGAGCAATGCATTATAAATGCATATATTAACTATCCCATACTTGAAAAGTCTCACAAGATTGTTGTATATGGTAATTTAAACCGTATGCACAATCATTCCAAAAATATTCTCAACTGAACGTATGTGCTCGGGTGAGAAAGAAAGTACGTTCTCGATAAACCTATGTTCTAAGCGAGAACATACGTTCGCAGTATGAGACCACAGGTTTTCATAAAAAAACACAGTTCTCGTAATGCGTTTTTTTTTTATACAAAACCTACGTTTTTAACGTACGTTTTTGGTCCAGAACTATAAATGTATAAATGTATGTAGGTGAAAGAAGTTGATGATCAAATTGTACAGTATTTTAAAAGTGGTCAAACTGTACAGTATTTTAAAAGTGGTAGTACCATGTACTAGGGTGCACAAAACAGTACCATGTACTAGGGTGCACAAAACCTCACACTTATCCTACTCTCATCCCAATAAAACGGGACAGTGTAAATAAAGAAATCCCCACCATGAACTATTCTCTAACCAACTAGGCAATATCTCTAAAATCAACGCCAACACACACAATTGCCGATAGTAAAAAACACACGAAGAACTGAGCCATTCGTACCATTTAAATTGTAAGTGAGCATGATAAAATGATTTGTGTAAGCTGTATCGTACACTTTTGCTATACTATACATGCATGCTATTATAAGGTCGTCGCCATCTCTTGACATAATTATGTCCTACTTCACAAAACTAGAACAATGAACTAACTGAAACACTTTCAGACAATCATCTGAATGTATTGATATAAGTTAATTATAAAAAACATAGTAATGTTCATGTAGAATTTTTCAAAGTAACGGATATAGCCGGGTGGGGAGTGGGTGGGCGGGGCGGGTTTCAAGGGGTCCGGACCACCTTGAGATTTGAAAAGAAACACATCATAAGTAATATATAGAGTCTGGTCTCAGTGAGTTTCTTTTATTTAAACACCGAGATGGGCGTAGCCCATCGATGTTTTTAAATAACCAACGAGCTGAGACAAACTCTATCTTTGTTTTAGTATGGTGTACGTAGTGACCCTGTCCGTACTCTAACTGCCATTTATCGGACATTACAGTATGGTAAAGCGCCGCCCCTTTATTTATCATGATGCTATACATTCATCAAGACAAATTCACCGACCTTACTACAAAAATGTGATGTTTTTGGTTGTTGTTTTAGTGACCTATTGGTTTGTGTTTTTACAGATTAGTCCCCACTTAATCCGCGCATGGTTCACATTATGAAAACAAACAATTTCAGAATTATGAAACAATGGATATGTTTACAGGATGCGTTAACCATGTTACATTCATCTATTAAAGATCTTGTGAATTTTAAATACCATAAAACATAATATATGTTCATATATCTGTTTTCGAAAATGTTTTATCACAAATAACAATATAATATTAAGCATTTAATAAAAATATTAAGCATTTAATAAAACTTATTGCATAAGCTATCATAGCAATATAACGTGCAATACATTGTTCTTATGTGGCAACGTAATGTTTTAGGAGGGAAAGTCAGTAAGTAATGTGAACACACAGACATATACAACTATATAAAAACAATAGAATAGATCCATTCTAGGGTCATCATTGGCATTATAATCACAGTATAATGTAATACATTACGCAAGTACAGTTACTGTAGCACAATATTATTCTTAAACACAAATAACATTAACGATAATGAAAACAAAATACATATAACTTAATATAAGCCAATAGTTTAAAACACAACCATTGCATTAAAATTATGACCTTATGACCTATGTTCCAATTGTGGGAATAGTAAAAGAAACTACTGATTTTTACATTCTCATTTTCTAGACCATTAAATCAATTGAATGTATTAATATTAGCATTGAAATACTCAGGGTAGCGAGTGTACAATTAAGGAATATATAATAATGAAATATACTAAAACAGTCTATTAAATCATTTTAGAATTACTTTATTAATAAAAGAAGCATTCTGATGGGTTCAGTGATACAACAGGAAACTCTTCAGAATTGTATAATAGTGTATGTATATAACCATGTGTGTGTGTTACATGTTTCTTCATTTGATGGCCTCAAGGGAGAACAATTGTTGTAAATTGATTGAGTTACCATCATTAAATAAAGCATTTATTATTATTATTATTATTATTATAAAAATTGGACCAATGAAACCAGTTAATTTAAAACTCATTACATTCTCAGAACACATTCAGGTTTTACTTGACATTGAGTAATGAGGTTCTTGAAATCCAGAAACACAAAATTCTAATAATAAAATAATTCTAAAATGATTTAATAGACTGTTTAAAACAAGTTTCCCTTTATTTGGTCACAGCTTGTAATATATTAATATATTAGTAATTGTGATTTTCACAATTTTGTAATCACACTTTTATACAGAGTGGTAAAACCATTTAGTAATCTTACATATTGTACACAGATGGGTTAACAGTGGGCAATCTACATTTCACAATTTATAAAGGGGGATGATTAGAAAGGAAAGTAATGGAAACACAAATGTATACAAAGTGAAAAACTAAGTGTAAACAGTGAGCTGGTAGACATTAAACACATATTATATGTAGAGAGATTATTACTTAGTAAGCAATGAGAACACACGTTACTTTTTTATACAATCGATTTCTACTTCAAAGGCTCTTATATTTAGCTTGTTGATTCCAAAGGACCAGTAAAAGTACTCTACTGATTGGTAGCACTGGAAGACATTTTACAGCCGCCAAACAGCACTAAGCGAACACTTGCGTTAATGTTGTTTAGCGCAGATACAATTATTTGAGTCGCCCGCTAGCAATGTCAGGGTTTTAATAGAATAAATGACATATTCACACATTTAGTGGAGTGTCCTGTTTTATTTAACAATAGTTGCCAACACATATAAACTCATACTCTAAAATGACAAGCCACGGTTTATACTTTAGTAAGCAGGATGCATTATTTGTATAAGACGATTGAATAGATGTGTGGGAATTGGAGGGGAAGATTCAAATGTCAATAAATATTGACTAGGGAGATATTTTAGAAGCAGCAGCAAATACAACCAAGAGAATAAAGTAGCAGACTCGGTTTTATTGAGTCTGTTCATGAGAGGTAATGCTGGAAACAACATCTCTCTCGCCCTAGCACCGGCTTAAAAGGGATATTCTACTTCAAAGCCACATATATTGGGAAACAATTTATCACTTTATCACTTTTATCACAATGGGAAACAATTTATCACTTTTATATACAGATCAGTTTAGAAGAGTACCTTAACCTTAATGTTAAATGCTCGTGATACATGAATAAGCATTTCATTTACAGGTAAAACAACAATTTACATTACATGCCTGGAATCCACGGACGTTATTCGCGTACACTCGGTGGGGCATACTTTTAACAATATCACACTAACCTATCTGGATGATAATGGTTCATATACCACAGACGCGTTACATGAATACAGGGTAGATGAAAGAAGAGAAATACTTGAGATTCGTACAGTGTCTGATCTAAGGGCGGGCCATGAGTATGAGCTGGAGATAGACTTCCATGGTGTAATTGGCGAAGCTCTCAGAGGTTTCTACTACAGTCCTTATAAGGAGGATGGTGAGACAAAGTAAGGCACCAACCATTATCTTCCAGGGTGGACGTGGAGGTTGGGTTTAGATTGTTTCCATTTATTCGTTTTATGTGACAATGCAAGAATGCATTTTTTAAAGAAATTCATAGTTTTAATATTATTTTGCTTTGTTATTCTTCAATATTCTGCAATGTTATTCTGCAATGTTATTCTGTCTGCAATGTTATTCTGCAATGTTCAACGAAACTATTCGGGATGCCCGAGATTGTATTTGCTAAATCTGAGTATGGCTAGTTCGACTTTCTTTGACATGGATTACAGTCAGTTCTTATGGTAAGGGTAGGTTGAACGTAACAATTTTAAATGTGTTGTATAAATGCAAATTAAAAGACGTTTCATAGTAAAATGTTAAGACTAACTGAAGTTATTTGAAATTTCTTAATTTTCCTCTGTCGAAGCAACGAGGAATATACATTGGTAACATTTTTACTGTAAAATATTTATTCTCAACCGATTTTAAAAACTACTATATTTTTTATTTACCATTACTAAGTCCAGTTCTAACGGTATACATGTATACGTTATGTACATGTTATTAAAATTGCCCATGTTTATACTGAACAACCATTGACTAAAAAAAGCGCTCCGAACAATAGCCAGAATATCTATGGAACTCTCAGCGGACGGTCTATACTAGATTTAAACATTAACTTTATCATGTGCAGATACATCTTTACCACCATGTTTGAGCCAACGGACGCTAGGCGTTTCTTTCCAAACTTTGATGAGCCGGATTTCAAAGCTGTCTTTTTGTTTAATATTGAGAGGAAAGACGGACTGAAGACTGTAACCAACCTACCAAAAAGGACAACCTTCGGCCCGTGAGTACATTATTAATTGTATATACGTATAAGTAACAATATTTTTCGTTACGGTTTATAAACATAATAACTAACACTTTTTAAAAAAACAACATTTTTAAAACAATCGCATTCAGTGTATCACACTGTTTCTTATTTTAGTTTTGGGACAAACCAAAAACACTGCTTACAGCCTTTTGATAGGTCAATAACGATAATATAGTTTCCCTGGGAGAACGTTGGCCTAAAGTAAAACTGTCGCGCACTATTTGTTGATATTTTCCGCAGAACAGATGATCATGCATTTGAACACCTTGTTCACTATGGGACTTAATATATTGTCCTTGGTCGTGTAGTGGTTGTACCTGTTCGATAATCAGCTAACAGGTAAATGAATCAACGTAACACAGTCCTTTTAGTTTAAATGATGATAAATTGTCACATTATATAAGTTTCATTGAATTCTAAACACACTCTCTTTCTCCGAGTTCATCACTCAATTAGCAATATACACTCAAGAGATATGAAAACGCAACACGGGAATTTCCGCTATATATTGTATGTACAATATGCTGCTTTTAATCGAATGGCACATGGCTAAGTAAGACCTTTCCTTTTGGAAAAAATATTAAAACAACAAATAATACAGCAAATAGTATTCCTCCAAAGTATCATTATTGACAGAGTACGCGTTTGGCTCAAGCATGTGAGCAAACTTAGGATGCAACATTTTGGAAACTATTTACGTTAAATACAGTACTGAACTAGCTCGGTTTTTCAAAGAGCAACTTCAACATTTATGAAGTTCTTGTTACATGGTGTAGTGTGATTAAAACGTCTACAACATCACAGTTGTGTCCTTTCTCTAATTAACTGCAACTTTGTTTTTACAAAACATCTTGGGATTTCTTTGGAATATTATGTGCAATTAAGTGTGCAGTATATACAATATATAGCGGAAATTCCCGTGTTGCGTTTTCATATCTCTTGAGTGTATACGGCCCTATAATTTAACCCCCGGGTGCCGTATTAATAAATACTGAAAAGTGGATCCCTTGGAAGCAACAAACACAAACAAGAGATAAAAGTAGCAGACTCGGTTGTGCAACACTTCTCACCGAGCAGTAGTTTAACTAGATATATTGCCCGTAAGTCCTCTCAAATAGCAGGACCCACGATAAACTGTCTCCTAAACAGACGCAAATTATGCCGTACGACTACTTCAGAGTCTCAACATCATCTAAAACGGATATTTTATGGGCTGATCATTGCCAGAATTATACGAACTTGTAATAAACTTGCAATTAAATGGACTAAAATGATATTTAAATCTTAATTAAATCCTATACTCAGAACATTTATGAATGCTATTCCTGGACAATGATGTTGACATTTACTTTATTCTATATGTTTCTTTTTTCAGTGATGCTGATGGCTACTACGTCGACGTGTTTGATGAACCACGTGACGTACTCATGTCTTCGTACCTGGTTGCCATAGCAATAGGAGAAATTGACTATAAAGAGGCGAAACTGAATAATATACAGGTGCGTAGCGTAGAGAAACGCTACTTTTGATGTACGATATTTTATTAAAGTACATTGATTCGTTTAATATTAAATGCCAATTACATAAAACAAAATTAGTATCGGGATAATAATCGCAGGAATGTATAGTTGTTTTTATGTTTTTATGATCTTTAAACATAATATGTTTCACTAAATTTATGAAATATTGCACTCAACAATTGGTAATATGCGAAACTATTTTGGTTTGAGCTTTTCTGCAAATTATAAAAAAGTATGATTATTATGAACAATATATATATATTTTTAAAATTAATCCTGGGTTTTCAAATAATCAAGATTGCCGTGTGTCACCTTTAGGACCATGTATTGGCAACATTTAATTGTCAATTGTTTTACGGAGACGTTTTATGAAAGACAATTACACTGTTGAATAAAAAGGAAAGGTATAATACATCACATATAAAAAAATGGTTGACAATAGTGCTTCGCATTGGAACGGTTTGTGGCAAAAAAGGCCGTTGGGGTTTAAACCTGCCTTGAATTCACCAACCATTCTTGAGAATATTCTTAGACTTAAGCTCAAGTATGCACATGTCAGTCACAATTTTTTCTAAAAGTTTAAAGGATAAATGTTCATAACAAGCTGCAATTGATAAATACGATAAAAACAAATCAATTGCAACTTCATACTATTGTTTATATTTGAAGGTCATGGGAATATTTGAGTACTTGAGCTCAAGTCTAAGAATAGTTTGAAGAATGGTTGGTGAATTCCAGGCCTGCAGGTTCTAGGGTGATGTTTGGTGCGCCTCACACTTACCCTATTGTCATCCCAATAAAACATGACAGTATAGATAACGAAATACCCTCCAAGCTATACCTTCTAACAAACCTGGCAGTATAAATAGGCAATAAACGCATACTAAAAAGATGATCATTAATATAAAATACAAAAGCAAGTACTCAGTAGTGACTGGCAGAAGCCGGAGCAACAAGAGAATACACAATTAAGGGCGCGACAAGACAAGATTGGTGACAAAAATCCAAAGATACTGTACTCCCAGAATTTAGGCAGAGGTCATCACAGGGTCCACAATAAAGGCAATTACACAAGGTTTTATATCTATATTGTTATTAGAAGTTTGGGTTGTTTCTTGGTTTCCATTTTTTTAAAATTTGGTGGTGGGACTTCATTTTGTCTTTTAGTATGCATTTCAAGACTATAATCAATTTATATTGAGAAGTTAAACAAACCTACAGCTGTAGGAGGCCATGGTGTCTGCGCCGGCCATGGTTTCCGCGGATAGTATGGCCTAGGCGTAGGAGGCCATGGTGTCCGCAAGGCCATTGTGTCCGCAGGGGGCGTCTCAACGTTATGTTATCGAGTGTAATGGGGTATTATAACGTATTGGGTGAAGGCATAATGACTGAATGAGTAAACCGAATTGAATTGAATCTTGTTTAACGGCTCATTAGCACAGTATAGGCTTTTTAGTACAACATATTTTCAAAAATGGTCTCTGATACTATACAATAGTCAACTACACTGTTACCATTGTACTGGAAATATTTATAATTATATATTCCCCACTCAACCCACCCCTCTCATACACGCACACAAACATGTGTAGCAACGAAATCATACGTATTACCCAGGACTCACACACCCCTCATACACACACGCATGTATATACACTTGTAACAACTTGAAACTAAATAAATAATACGTTTACAACTTATCGATTAATTAGTTGTTTATATTTATCGGAAGCAGACATCGTCGTGATATGACTGACACATTGTTACATGCGGCACCCCTCCGCCCAACCCTGTCATACACGCATACGTGTTACCCCCGGGCCGTATTACAATTACTGCCATATATATTACGTTAGATGAATCAAGGGTTAAAGGGACAACGGACATTGTGCTCCACAAACTTATTTAGAAGAAAGACTCTCATGAGAAAGTTACATCCGGAAGCTCTTTATTTAATAATAAAAAAGGTTTACCCTTAAAAATCAGAATAAAAAACAATCCATCAATACTTAAGGATGAGATTGTTGATTTTTTCCGTGCGTTTACACTCCATAGTTTAGTTTCACTCAATCTGGGGTGGCTCTAAATAACATATGTGTTTATCAGCCGTTAAACAAAATTCAGTTCAATTCAATTTCCTTATTTAGTCATTATCTCACCACTTAATACCTTATAATACCACTTTCCATTCTCTCTGAGGTATAGACATCAATTGATGTATATGCTTCGGGGCGGCTCTAATTAACCTGCAAGTGTTGATGAGCCGTTAAATAAGACTCAAATAAAATTCCATTTTCTAATTTAGTCATTATTTCACCGTGCAATACGTTATAATACCACTTTCCATGGTCTCTGGGGGTATATCGGATACTAGAAAACAGACAGAGTGTGACAATCATCTATCAGAAGTAACGTTAGCACATGGATCATTTACATTATTCTCTTCCTCTTCCTTTAACTCCTTAACATGTTTCCAGTATTCATTAGGGTTACTGCTATAAACGTTATCTAATTTATCATTAATACATTTCTTGATATCTTTTCTTTTCCGCTTACATGCTCTACTGTACAGTTTTCTGGATATAATTCTAGATATTATAAATGCAAAATAGACCCAAATATATTACTCAGATACATTGAAATAATTGATCGATAAGTTGTAAACGTATTATTTATTTAGTTTCAATAAATATATGTGTATGCGTGTGTGTATGAGGGGAGTGTGAGTCCTGTGTATGATTTCGTTGCTACACATGTATGTGTGCGTGTATGAGAGCGGGTGGGTGGAGTATGGAATATGTAATTATAAATGTTTCCAGTACAATGGTAACATTGTAGTTGACTATTGTATAGTATCAGAGACTATTTTTGAAAATATGTTGTACTTTCAAGTAAATGATCACATTCCATTGTTAAGTAATCATGCCAGTAAATATGTGAACATTTTCAGTAATTTTAATTATGGTCAGGATGACAATATAACCAATCTACATGAAATTCTTCAAGGTTATATTTGGGATGAGCTTTCATCATTACAGTTTGTTAAAACACTATCGTCAAATGATATTAAATGTAAGATTGATTCATTCTTGGTGGAAAATCTGCATGTTAATGCAAAGGAAGCTCTGCATAAATTTAATGATATTATTTATACAGTTTGTGATAGATCCTTAAAGCAGAAAAACATACCAGTGAAAAATGAGAAAAGAAAAAAAAGAAGAAAAAATGGTTTGATAATGATCTGAATGTAATGCGAAAACATTTGATTGATAAAAGTATATTGTACTCTAAAACCCCAACCGATCCACATAGAGGTTCATTTTATAAATTTAGAAATCTGTACAGTAGAGCATGTAAACGGAAAAGAAGAGATATCAAGAAATGTTTTCATGATAAATTAGATAACGTTTATGGTAGTAACCCTAATGAATACTGGGAACTTGTTAAGGAGTTAAAGGAAGAGGAAGAGAATAATGTAAATGATCCATGTGCTAACGTTACTCCTGATAAATGGTTGTCACACTTCTTTCTGGTATCCGCGGGCACCATGGCCGGCGCGGGCACCATGGCCTCGTACAAAAGGAATTACTATATCATAACATTTAATAACATTTGAATAGTGCTCATTTATAAATTTAAAACAAGTGTATGAATTCAAACAAGAATTCTGCGGAATGATTTGTCTCGCCTTCACTGTGCGCTTTGACACACATGAAAGATGTCTAAATGGGTGCAAGTCATGTTGCGTCATATCACCAACGTTTGTTTGTTCTTTAGCATGCTCTTTGTAGAGAAATAACTAAATACAAAACATGTTAAATGTACTATCAACATGAATTGAACATGAATTGAATACAAGTTCCAAGTATATAATGCCTTGGGTTTGAACGTTACTTAAGTTAACATTAGTTTGAAGTCTCTAGTGAAGACCGACCTAAATGCAACATTTAAGGTCGTCGCCTTCGCCGTCATTCGAAAAGTACACATATATCTCTCGCTTTCTTCGATAAAGGCGATACAACATGTATATGTGTTCTTGCTATTTCTTTCAGTTTATTTAATGCATATAGAATAAGTGAAATGTTTGAGAAATATTGAACTGTTTTCAATTTAAATGTACCAATTAGCACCTTAGCAAAGTCTAGTATAATTTTTTAAATGGAATGTATACTCGCCGTCATAAGAAAGTATCCACTTCTAAATATTGATATACAAATACCATGAGAACCAATAATCACAATTTTTCGTATTATTATATCAGATACAACATTTACAAACATGTTTTAATATGAAATATGAACATTCAATAAAGAATAAAATGTTTAAATCGATTCTAAAGCGCAACAGACGGAAAACAAAAGTCACAGACCTAATAACGTTACAGCTGGTCCCATAAGTGCTCTATCGGACTAAGGTCCGGTGAAAAAGCAGGCCAGGGTAGCACATTGACGTTATTGGCCACCAAGAAGTCGGTGGTCAATCTTGCTGAGTGTGACCTGGCGTTATCCTGTTGGTACAGTGTAACGTTGGGTGGTTAGCAAGGAACGGCAAAACAACTGGTTGGAGTATCTCGTCCACGTTAATAGGTCTGTGACTTTTGTTTTCCGCCTGTTGCGCTTTAGAATCGATTTAAACATTTTATTATTTATTGAATGTTTATATTTCATATTAAAACATGTTTGTAAATGTTATATATAATATAATAATACAAAAAATTGTGATTATTGGTTCTCATGGTATTTGTATATCAATATTTAGAAGTGGATACTTTCTTATGACGGCGAGTATAGTTCAGGAATACTGTGAATAAGATATATCTTTATTATACGAAATTACAATCTAATTTAACCATGTTCTATTATATGATTAAGTTATATATTGTCAGCAGATAATGACTTGATAATGGAATATATATTGAATGAAGTATTATATGTATGCACACTTGATTTGTGAAAAAAGAAACAAACAAAAACAAAAAACATATACCCAACATTTAATACATTCTTGTTTTCACTCCTCGCAGCTGCGCACTTGGAGCAGAAAGAGCCATGTACATCTGACAGAATATGCGCTGGATATGGAGAAGAAATTTATGGATTTTTTTGAAAACTATTTTAATATATCATATACTCTCCCTAAAGAAGGTAAGTATATTTGCATTTAATATAACTGCATGTTTATACGAGATGTCACTGTTTTCGTATATGTGAGAATCATATCTCGTATGTTTTTTATCACATAACTTGCGTGGTGGCAGTGTAATAAAAACATGATATAACACTAGCTGAAGGTGGAACCATCGTTCGGTCTTTTCCGTTCAGGTCGATGTACATGGACATTTTCTCGTCGATTTCCGTAACCCTTTAAATACCCGGATTACGGAAATGGACGAGGTATTGTTTGGGGCGCTTGTTTCAGCCAAAGGTTTTTCTGCAGTAACTTGAGCAATTTAAATAATACGCACATCAGTTAGATCTATATATCATAGGGACTGTCATTTTTAGTGGTAGAAAAACTACTTTAACTTTTAAAATCAGTTGAGAAATAAATGTTTTACAGCCAAAAAGGATTTTTTGATGGGACTTTTCCTATGTAAATTCCTCTTGTTGGCGGAACAGCAGAAAATTAATAAATTTCAAATAACTTGAGTTAGCCTTCATATTTTGCTATAAAACTTTCAGGGTGTCTTAATTTACTAATATCCAACAATTTAAAACAATATTTTGATACAAATTCTAAAAAATATATTTTTCAAATTTTCATTCAGCAGCATTTTGCATTGAAAATGCCCCATCAAAAACAACTATCGGGCATGAAATTTTTGTTTCTCGACCGATGTTGAAAAGTAAGGTATTTTTATTTACCACTAAAAATGTCTGTTTCACTGACATACAACTTATTTAGGTAGTAGATTAATTTTATCTTAAAATACCAAACCCCCCAAACAATAGCTGTCTATCATGGCTATAGACAGCTACAATAATTTAAACTTTTTGGAGTTAAACTTTATGTGATAAATAGAATCCCACATGTGTGGCTATTTAATATTCAGTTTATTAAACGAGTTGGATAAAATTATATGATGCAAGGCCGTACCGAGCATTATATTCAATTTTATCCGACGAGTTTAATAAATGCAATATTAAACAGGCACTCATACAAGATCCTCTATATATTATGTACATGTCGTAGAGCTACGAATCCATCCGTTCGGCGCGGTTGCTGGGGCCATAACACAATGCAAACCCAAACAATCACCGTATATCAGTTGAATAATACTTTACATTAAGTGATGTATTTACTATATATTTACACCTAGTCGGAATACAGAAAGTATGTAAACAACAGTGACGTTGCATGACATGTCATGGTGGAGACGATATGCATTTTAAATTTTCCCGAAATCTGTATGGAAATGGCATAATTTATTTAACTGCTCAGCAGAACAGGAATAGTGTATGCGTTCAAATGCAACCTGTTTTTCTACCATCAGTGGGAAATGGGAAACCACTTAAAGGAACACATGGCAATCTTGACGTTTTTCTAAAATAAAATGAGCGTCTATATTTATTAGTATTATTTTGACTTTAAAACTGCTTGTATAGAACTAATAATTAACAAGAGTGATTAAAACGAGAGGCCAAGGATGACCCTATAGCGCTCACTTGAGTATTGGCCCATTGTCGAACTTCTCCAAAATCTTATGATCATAAAGCATATGTGCACGTTTGGTTAAGATTGCTCAAGAAATGTGGCCTAAATGTTGACGACATACGACAGATGACGGACGAAGAGTGGTCACAATAGCTCACCCTTGAGCACTTCGTGCTCAGGTGAGCTAAACGTGCATGCTATTTAGAAAAACTAACGGAAAGCCGCGAGTTTTAAAACAATCAAGTATGTCGTGTGTTTCTTTAACCAACGGAGATGGAAGCGGGAAATGAAATTTCGCTTAACAGAGGGATTGGAAAATTCGGTGTGTGTTTTGAGGGTTGAGAGGTGGTGGAGTGTTGGGGTGGTAGGGTGGGTGGGGGGTTGCGTTTGGATGTGTGTGTGATGGGTGATGCGGAGTAGAATGGTAATACCCTCATAACGATTTCAATTATATACTCAATGCAATCAACTATTTTCTACAAAAATAATCATGTTTTCCAATATATTGTTAATAATCTATGACACACCTTATAACATTGCTTAAAGCGACACTCTCGCTATTTTCCTGGGTCTATATTAGCAATATATTTACTTAAGTCAAATTTTATCAATTTTATAAACACATTAAGACGTTTTCTTAATATTGTTAATAAAGTTATGGATAAATAAAACCTACATCTAAATGTTTTTTAATACAATGTATGGTCTGTAGCGTCCCTGAGAGGTTCGTAAGGATATTTAAAAATATGTAAACATCTTAAATTTTGACTTAAGTAATATTTCCCGTAAAGTTGCTTTTTTGAATACGGGCCATGATGTCATTTTATTAATCAGACGCTAATTTTATTCTTCTACAGACATGATCGCTGTTCCCACAATGAGCTTTAATGCCATGGAGCACTGGGGGTTGATCACTTACAGAGAAGAATCCATGCTGTATGAACCAGGGGTGTCGTCTGAGAGTGACAAGGAGTGGATATCGGTACTTATTGCACATGAACTGTCACACCAGGTAGGTTTGTGTTGTCTGAGATAAGCCAGTAGTGGATATCTGTACTTATTGCACATGAGAGTTCACATCAGGTACGTTTGTGTCGTCTAAGAGTGACAATGAGTGGATACCTGTACTTACAGCACACGAGGTATTACACCAGGTAGGTGTGTGACATCTGCGAGTGACACTAAATTGATATCTATACTTACTCCACATGAGGTATCACATGAGGTATCACACCAGGAAGGTGTGTGACGTCTGAGAGTGACAAAAAGGGACATGTATATTCTTATTGCAAATGAGGAATAACACCAGGTAGGTGTTTGAGGTCTGAGAGTGACAACGAGTGAATATCTATTCTTATTGTGCATGATGTATCACACCAGGTAAGTGTGTAATGAATGAACGAATGAATGAATGGTGTTTTACGGCACGTTGACACATAAATAGGTCATATTGTGCGCAAAAACCGACGAAAGATGAAGACATTAAGTAGTAATTAAAAAGTAATGTAAATATATAAAGATAAAACTATTAATAAATGAGGGATGATATGGTAGTAATATAAACTATATATGTAAATCAGCAAATGCCCGTCAACGAGTATATTAACAAGTAAATATATATAAGAACACATTATAATGAAAATATGAATGAGTATAACGTGTATGCCCTATCCTGCACCTAGGACAACTTCGTCTCGACGAATGGGTCTACTAGAAGAACGCCATTCTCCAAGTAACGGCTTAATTGAATGGAGTTTATTGTTAACTGACAAATCCCAAGCGGCTTGCCAAGAGTTACGAATAATTATGTTAATACAACTTTTAAAATCATTATAAGGTAATTTAGCATTAGATATATGTAAACCTAATGCTACTTTAGCAGCACTATCAGCTCTATCATTACCACGTATTCCTACATGGCTTGGAAGCCAGCAGAACATAATAACATTATCAACTATAAGAGAATTGTACCTTTCTAAAAGCTGAAGCACAACTGGGTTATTATGTTTCATATTACCTAGTGCTTGAAGAGATGAAAGGGAATCAGAAAATATTACAAAATGGTCATCATCAGATTCCTGAATATAATTTAAGGCAAGTTCAATTGCCTTAAGTTCAGCTGAAAAGATAGATGCCTTGTCAGGCAGGCGGGTCTCTATCTTTTCAGCTGAACTTAAGGCAATTTAACTTGCTTAAATTATATTCAGGAATCTGATGATGACCATTTTGTAATATTTTCTGATTCCCTTTCATCTCTATACGTATATTACACATGAACTGTCACACCAGGTAGGTGCGTGATGTCTGAGTGTGACAAGGGGTGTACATCTTTACTTATTACACATGAGGTACCACACCAGGTAGGGGCGTGATGTCTGAGAGTGACAAGGAGTGGATATCTCTATTTATTGTACATGAGGTATCACACCAGGTAGGTGCGTGATGTCTGAGAGAGACAATGAGTGGATATCTCTATTTATTGCACATGAGGTATCACACCGGGTAGGTGCGTGATGTCTGAGAGTGACAAGGAGTGGATATCTGTACTTATTGCACATGAACTGTCACACTAGGTAGGTTCGTGATGTTTGAGACTGACAAAGGGTGTATATCTGTACTTATACACATGAGGTATCACACCAGGTAGGTTTGTGATGTCTGAGAGTGACAAGCGGTGTATATCTGTACTTATTACACATGAGGTATCACACCAGGTAGGTTCGTGATGTTTGAGACTGACAAGGGGTGTATATCTGTACTTATTACACATGAGGTATCACACCAGGTAGGTGCGTGATGTCTGAGAGTGATAAGGAGTGGATATCTGTACTTATTGCACATGAACTGTCACACCAGGTAGGTTTGTGATGTCTGAGAGTGACAAGGGGGGTATATCTGTACTTATTACACATGAGGTATCACACCAGGTAGGTGCGTGATGTCTGAGAGTGACAAGAGGTTTATATCTTTATTTATTACACATGAACTGTCACACCAGGTAGGTGCGTGAGAGTGACAAGGAGTGGATATTTGTACTTATTGCACACGAGGTATCACACCGGGTAGGCTTGGGTTGTCTAACAGTGATAGGCATTGTACATCTGTACATATTGCACATGATGTATCGTAACGTGTTTGCATATAGATCATATTCATCTGCTGAATTTTAAGTTTTTATACATGATATTGCATTCCGCATGATTATTTCAACACGAAAAATGTCATTAAGTTTTCTTACAAATTTATTGTATATGTATGATAATTACACATTTCGTAGTGGAAATATATGGATGCCCGGGTATTTACTCCTTCGAGCGTAAATAGAGAATTCCTTTTGATGGGATGTAGTTTTGTTTACACTGTCTTGTCTATTTGGGCGCTGAAGACAGGATAATAGCGAGGATTGTGTACACATAAAATCGATTCAAGCTAACCTGTAGGTCTTATTGCCTACTCGGTAATCCTGTCTTCACCACTCTTTCTGTTGTTATTTGTCTTTTTCATTGTATAATTAAATATTGCTCCTTGTTTGTCGTACAGTGCGGACCGACGATGCCATTGCGTTTTGGACGCTGCAGTTCTACACGACCCTATATCTCTTTTTTTATTTCCATTGACACAGACTGGTATTGTAGATGTGCATGCATTTCCCTTATTCTGCCTTATAAGATGGTAAAAACATGTTAACAACATGAAACTAAACAGAAGATGAACACAAGCTGGAGTCAATGCATACTGAAATGTTACTGATTCTTCTGATTCTCTTTCAGTGGTTTGGTAACCTTGTCTCTCCAAAATGGTGGGATGATTTATGGCTAAACGAAGGTATGTTTTATAATCAATTTAACAACACGCGACCACGAAATAAACCTATTTCTTTGTATGTTAAATTAACCGGCAATTGACTTTGACCTTTCACACAGGTTCAGATGAATGTGTTGTTTTATACTGGCACATACCATAAGTTATTGATTCAAGAAAAATAGAGCTGCAGTCTGAGATTTTGTCTGCTGTTGTTAAATTTAAGTCCTTGTGCATCTTAGCTTTTATTTTTAATATTTGATTTTCCAAAGCTTAGCAACTTAAAAGTATAAGTAACTTGCTTATGCATACTATTTCAGGCTTTGCAACGTACATGATGTTTTTAGCTGTGGATGGTGTTATTCCAGAATGGAACATGGTATGATTGTAAGGGTTTTCTATTTTAGCTCAATTTAGTTTTAGATTGCCTGAGCCTTTACCTGAGCCAAAGGCTCATAACGGAGCCAAAGGCTCATAACTTGAATATATTTTATTGTGTTTAGTCACATTTTTAGTGTGTTTAGTCACATTTTTATTGTGTTTAGTCACATTTTTAGTTTTAGTCACATTTTTAGTGTGTTTAGTCACATTTTTAGTGTGTTTAGTCACATTCAGTTATCAGCATGCATAAGAAGAAGTCATTGTCTCGGTGCGCAAAGCTTCCCCTTCTGTATGATGGTCTTAAGTAATGAGATTTGTGAGTTTAAAATGTATTTTATTAAAAATGATCAAATGCATATCGCTTCATTGACAATTATAGATTGGTATTGACAATAATCAGATGAATAGATTTTCATTGACAATGATCAGATGAATAGATTTGTATTGACATTTATCAAATTAATAAATTTGTATTGATATAGGTCATGTGCATAAGCTCTGTATTGAAAATGATCAGGTGAATAAGCTCTATATTGATCAGATGAATAAGCTCTTTATTGACAATGATCAGGTGAATAAGCTCTGTATTGACAAAGATGAGACGAATAAAATCTGTATTGATCAGATGAATAAGCTCTGTATTGACATTGATCAGATTAATGTCTTTGTATTGACATTTCTCAGATGAATAAAAACCTTTATTGACATTTTTACAAATTAATACGCTCTGTATTGGGACGAATAGCTTTGTATTGACATAGATCATTTAACATGTTATTGACATAGATCAGATGAATACAATTATGTTGCTACTTATCAGATAACTAAGCTCTGTATTAACATGGATCAGATGAATACTCTCTAAATTGACAATAATCAGATGATTAAGCTCTGTATTGACATGGATCAGACGCATAAGCTCTGTATTGACAATGATCAAATGAATAAGCTTTGGATTGACATTGAACAGATGAATAAGCTCTGTAGTGACATTGATTAGACGAATACAATCTGTATTAATAATAATCAGATGAGTGAGCTATGTATTGACATTGGTCAGATGAGTGAGCTCTGTATTGACATTGATTATATGAATAAGCTCTGTATTGACATTGGTTAGATGAATAAGCTCTGTATTGACATTGGTTAGATGAATAAGATCTCTATCGATATTGATTATATGAATAAGCTCTGAATTGACATTGGTTAGATGAGTGAGCTCTGTATCGATATTGATTATATGAATAAGCTAGGTATTGACATTGATCAGACGAATAAGCTCCGTATTGATATATGAATAAGCTCTGTATTGACATTGGTTATATGAATAGGCTGTGTATTGACATTGATCGGATGAATAAGCAATGTATTGACAATGATCAGATGCATAAGCTCTGTATTGACATTGATCAGATGAATAAGTTCTGTATTTACATTGGTTATATGAATAAACTCTGTATTGACATTGATCGTACTAAAAAGCTCTGTTTAGACAGTGATGAGATGAATAAGCTCTGTATTGACATAAATAATCTATGTATGGACATTGATTAGATGAAGACGCTCTGTAATGACATTGATTACATGAATAAGCTCTGTATTGACATTGATTACATGAATAAGCTCTGTATTGACATTGATTACATGAATAAGCTCTGTATTGACATTGATCAGATGAATACTATATGTATGGACATTGATCAGATGAATAAGCTCTGTATTGACATGAATAATCTATGTATGGACATTGATCAGATGAATAAGCACTGTAATGAAATTGATCAGATGAATAAGCTCTGTATTGGCATAGCTCAGATGACTAATCTATGTATGGACATTGATTAGATGAATAAGCTCTGTACTGACATTGATTACATGAATAAGCCCTGTATTGACATTGATTACATGAATAAGCTCTGTATTGACATTGATCAGATGAATACTCTATGTATGGACATTGATCAGATGAATAAGCTCTGTATTGACATTGATCAGATGAATACTCTATGTATGGACATTGATCAGATGAATAAGCTCTGTATTGGCAATGATCAGGTTAATAGCTTTGTATTGCTATTGTTTTGATGAATATAATCTGTACTGACATAGGTCAGATGAATAAGCTCTGTATTGACAACGATCATATTAATATCTTTGTAATGCTATTTCTTTGACGAATATAATCTGTATTGACATAGGTCAGATGAATAAGCTTTGTATTGACATTGGTCAGTGGAATACGCTCTGTAATTGACATTGATTATGGTATTGACATTGATTATACGAATAATAAACTCTGTATTGACATTGATCATACGAATAAGCTCTGTATTGACATTGATCAGATGAATAAGCTCTGTATTGACATTGATTGTATGAATATGCTCTGTATTGACATTAATCAGATGAATAAGCTCTGTCTTGACATTGATCAGATGAATAAGCTCTGTATTGTCATTGATCAGATGAATAAACTCTGTACATTAATCAGATGAATAAGCTCTGTATTGACATTTATCAGATGAATAAGCTCTGGATTGACATTAATCAGATGAATAAGCTCTGTATGGACATTGATCAGATGAATAATACATGTATGGACAACGATCGGATGAATAAGCTCTCTATTGACATTGATCAGATGAATAAGCTCTGTATTGACAACGATCAGATGAATGAATGAATGAATGTTGTTTTACGGCACGTCGACACATAATGAATAAGATCTGTATTGACATTGATCAGATGAATAAGCTCTGTATTGACATTGATCAGATGAATGAGTTATGCATTGACATTGATCGGAAGAATATATTCTGTATTGACATATACGAGTATCAGACGAAAAGCTTTTATGAACATAATTCAGTTGAACATTTTATTTACATTGATCATATGAATACATCTGTATTGATACTGATCACATGATCAGCTTGTATGGACATAGATAGGATGATTATAGCCTTATTTTGACACTGAGCAGATGAATAAGCTTGTGGTCGACTACAGGGGTGTGCAGAATGTGTTTGGTGTCGACGCAACCCTGGCTTCTCATCCCGTCTACGTGCCTGTCCATCACCCTAGCGAAATCAACGAAATATTTGATATCATCTCATATGCTAAGGTGAGTGTGACATGTTGTTTTGTTATGGTACATCCCGATATTTGGTTTGAAGACAATTCGTACAAAAAACACACCTATCGAAAAAGAAAATGCATTTTGAGAAATAATTAAAAAATGTGAACAAGATACGCAAGAGGATCTGTACTGCTGTACTTTTTTAAGGCAATGTATAGTGTCCATGCGTTTTAATGTAATGGTTTTTATCTCATTGATAAACATTTTCTTTACAAACGTCGTAAGATCGTTGGTCATAATGATTTTCATATAATCTTTATTAAACCTGTTAAATAAAGTTGATCAAAAGAGGTTATGACCCTATCATTTTGCAATGCACTGCACGTTTAGTGGTTGGCCCATTTACAGTTCGCCACTATGCTTTTTCCTCTATGATTGTGCGATTATCGGACAGATTGTGGGACCCTATGATGACGTCTACCTAAATCCTCGTAGCGTTTGTTGTTTTTCTTAAATCTTATCGTGTCGTACCCTTAGCGGTTTGTTCTCTTGTTGCCCTATCTTCTGCCAAGTCATCGAGTACTTGCTTTATGGCGTTCTAAGATTTTTGTTTATATTATATATAAATGATCATTTATGTGTTTTACATAAATTGCCTAATAATTCTGCCTTGTTTGTTAGAGAATATAACCTGGCGGGTATATCTTTATTTACACTGTTTCGTTAATGGGTTTTCACTAGGGTAAGAGTAAGGTTTGGTGGACCCTATACATGTAACCGGGTTTAAACCCCCAGCGGCCATCTTTGCCACTGACCGTTCCAAGGCGATAGCCCTATTGTCAACCCGTTTATATTTGTTATGTCACATCTTGCCTTTGGTTCTTGAGTGCTACATTTCTTGTTCTATTTTCATATATACTTCTATGCTCTAAAATGGCAGGAAGATGTGAGCTGTGGGGGTTGATGGTCTGACAGGGGAATTGGGTAAATAAGAAATGCAATATAAAGGATCTAGAGTTTCAATTTAGCAAAACATAACACTTTTCATTCGATCAAATGCCACTGTGCTGCTGTTTCTGATAATTTTTGCTGGTTATTGAACGATTTACGGCTTTCAATGATATAATAAACACTCATCGAAGATTGGTAAATTTCAGATGAAAAATGAAGGAGCTACATAATTTAGAAAGCAAAGTATAGCACTGTAATTCAGTGGCCATATCTCTGCTGTTTCTAGTACGAGTGGTAGTTTGTGAATTTGTCTCCGCTTTATGGTCAAGATAGCTTCATTATAAATACATATTAAAAGAAGTTGGCAGTGGACAGGGTGGAGCGGTGCGTTGTGGGAGATTAATGGGTATGGTTTGAAACAGATACGGTTTGTTTTCAAACTTGTCCGAGTTTTATTGTCACTAACATTATAAATACGTTTGGTTTAAACAATATTTATTTCTCAATGTGCACATTGATATTATATACATATTATAATACTAAGGATCTGAAAACAAGCTTATCAAAGCGTATATAAATTCATCTCCTTTCAGAGGTCACATTTTGATATGGCCAAGCAACATTTGGTAAAGATCATATGAAAAGCCTTCAGTGTTAACAAAGTAAAATATAACTTATTTTTATTTAATCAAGGGCCAAAACGATGCTGTTTCTTCTCGGCTGATTTTTGATCTTCTTGAAGCTTTTATTGATATGAACAATGTGTCCAAGTTTGGTAAATATCAGATGAAAAATAAAGCAGTTAATTTAAACAAAACGAAATACAAACTTTTCAATAGATAAATCAATACAATTCCGTAAAGATCGGATGAAAAATAGTAAGTGCCAATAAATCTGAAAAGAGGTGCCTATAGAACATATTGGTCCTCTATTGCTGCTGATTCTCCTTTAGCAATAGTGTATACTATTGTATCAGTGTATACTATTGTATCAGTGTATACTGTTGTATCAGTGTATACTGGTGTATCAGTGTATACTATTGTATCAGTGTATACTGTTGTATCAGTGTATACTGTTGTATCAGTGTATACTGTTGTATCAGTGTATACTGTTGTATCAGTGTATAATATTGTATCAGTGTATACTGTTGTATCAGTGTATACTGGTGTATCAGTGTATACTATTGTATCATTTACTCATCCAATAAAACTGAATTAACAACGCTAACAGGAATATATATATAGGTCATTTACATATATAATTTATTCGATTTTAAGGGAATAATGTTAAGAGAGCGACACCGGCTGCATAAACTTATTTCTTTAAAATTCGAATAAGTGAGATTTAATCTACATATATATCATGGATTTAAATCTCCTTACACGAAACAGGCCTGAAATATGCACATATTTTAAATGTCATGGGATTTGCGGGGTGCCAAAGAGTCTACGATCAGCGTGAATATGCCGTAAAAAAAGAGTATGATAATGGACCTTTGGAAACGACACATACGAAATATTGCAGTATCGGTTTGATTGAGACTGTTCATGAGCGGTTGTGAAATATGCTAGCTACCGCTCACGCCCTCTAGCCCCGGGTTGAGCAGAACTCAGTATTAATAAAATCAATAGTACATAGTAGAAGATGGCATGTATATGGCGGTGGATTCCCCATGTCGTACGGCGTATGGTCCCAGTATATAATAATACAGCGTTTAGGACAGAATCTTCACATGTGAAAACAGCTTAAGAATTTAATCTGCGTGTAAATGATGGCGCCATAGATAGCATGTTTAGCTAGTGCGCCATTATCAGCACACACATTTTGGTTTACTACGTGAAATAGACATTGATCATTGTTATTTTAATGTTGCCTTATTGTTGTGTTGATATCCACAGGGATGCGCTGTAATCAGGATGATGAATTTCTTCCTGGGCCAGGAAACATTCAAGCAGGGTCTGACGGTAAGTGCAAACGGCGGGCAAAGTATTCCAAAATATGTAAAAAAACACGTTATTATCGACGGGATTTTCACTTTTTTTTTTAATCCGAGCAAGCAATTACGTGTTGTTTGCGTTATATTTGACACTATGTTATTTTATATATGTAACACGCTATGTTATGCTATATAATTTTTATGTAACACACTATGATATGTGATATATGTAACACACTATAATATGGGATATATGTGACATTCTATGCTATACGATATATGTAACACGCTATGCTATGTGATATATGTAACACGCTATGATATGTGACATATGTAACACGGTATGATATGGGATATATATATGTAACACTCTATGATATGCGATATATGTAACACGCTATGATATGGGATATATGTAACACTCTATGCTATGCGATATATGTAAAACGCTATGATATGCGATATATTTAACAGGCTATGTTATATGATATATGTAACATGCTATGCTATGGGATATATGTAACACTCTATGCTATGTGACATATGTAACACGTATGTTATGTGATATATGTAACACACTATGCTATGTGTAATATGTAACACGCTATGATATGGGATTTATGTAACACGCTATTTATGTGATATATGTAACACGCTATGCTGTGTGATATATGTAACACGCTATGATATGGGATATATATAACACGCTATGCTATGCGATATATGTAACGCTATGATATGTGACATATGTAACACGCTATGCTATGTAATATATATGTAACACGTTATGCTATGTGATATATGAAACACGCTATGTTATGTGATATATGTAAGACGCTATGTTATGTGATATATGTAACAGGCTATGATATGTAATTTATGTTACACGCTATGATAAAGGCAATATGTGACATGCTATGCGATATATGCAACACGCTATGCTATGTAATATATGTAACACGCTATGATATTTGACATATGTAACCCGCTGCTATATGTAACACTCTATGCTATGCGATATATGTAAAACGCTATGATATGCGATACATTTAACACGCTATGTTATGTGATATATGTAACACACTATGTTATGTGATATATGTAATACGCTATGATACGCTATGATAAGTGATTTATGTAACACCCTATGATATGGGATATTTGTGACATGCTATGATATGCAATATTTATAACACGCTATGCTATGTGACATATGTAATACGCTATGATATGGGATATATGTAACACGCTATGCAATGCGATATATGTAAAACGCTATGATATGTGATATAGTTAACACGCTATGTTATATGATATATGTAAGATGCTTTGCTATGGGATATATATAACACTCTATGCTATGGGATATATGTAACACGCTATTTTATGTGATATATGTAACACGCTATGTTATGTGATATATTTAACACGTTATGTTATGTGATACATGTAACACTCTATGTTATGTGATACATGTAAAACGCTATGATATGGGATATATGTAACACCCTATGTTATGTGATATATGTAACACTTTATGATATGTGATTTTTGTTACACGCTATGATATGGGATATATGTTACACGCTATTTTATGTAATATATATAACACTCTATGCTATGCGATATATGTAACACGCTATGATATGTGATATATGTAACACGGTATGCTATGTAATATATATGTAACACATTATGCTATGTGATATATCTAACACGCTATGTTATGTGATACATGTACCACGCTATGATATGGAATATATGTAACACTCTATGTTATGTGATATATGTAACACGCTATGATATGTGATTTTTGTAACACGCTATGATATGAGATATATGTAACACGCTATGATATTGGATATATGTAACACGATATACTATGCGATATATGTAACACGCTATGCTATGTGACATATGTAACACGATATGATATATGACATATGTAACACGCTATGATATGGGATATAGGTAAAACTTTATGCAATGTGATATATATAACACGTGTGATATATGTAACACGCTATGTTATGTGATATATGTAACACGCTGTGTTGTGCGATATATGTAACACGCTATGCTTATATGTGACATATGTAAAGTGTAATGCAATGCGATATATGTAATGTAATGTATATGCTGTGTGATATATGTAACAAGCTATCTTATGTGACACATGTAAAACGCTGTCAATGTGATATATGTGACATACTGCTATGTAATATAAGTCCGAGCCTTCTCTGACCCTAAAAGCCTTTTTTGGGGGCTTTTTAGGGTCAGAGGAACTCCTATAGTGAAAACGGGAGGGATTACTGGAAAAAACACAGTCATTCACATTTAACGGTGTTTGCGGCCTCGGGTCCATTTTCTTTTGATAATTTAGCCTAACAAATCGATCAATTAGTGTTTATTATATCAAGTTGCAATGATGTTATGTGATATATGTAACACATTATGTTATGATATATGTAACACGCTATTATGTGATAGTTAGCGGACCACATTAGTATTTCTAAAGTGCTCTTTCCATTTTAAAACATTTATATGTAAACTGACGACATGACTATTTAAAGTGCACAACGCCTAATCAAGTTGCATGTCAGTCTCTGATATGATTTTACTACGTATACATGCATACTATATATAGCTGAAGCTCGTGTTTCTTCGTTTTGTAACCCTTAACGCGCTACATATATAAAATGGACTGTTCTTTCTTTGAATTAAGACCGTTCCATTTATGTGACAAAGGGGTGTTTTGGGGAAAAATGACTGATCAGCCGACATTGTAAATCCTGATAAGTTACTCGCAGGCGGATCTGGCTTTACAATGGACGCACAAGCTATTATAGTCGTGCTTATCGGGTTCAGGGTTAATGAAGTCAGCACATTCATTGTTAGACGTTTTAATGGAATATTTTCTGATAATATATATATATATATAATTATATATATATATATATATTACTAATCTGAAAAATAAAACAAAACTACATGTGAAATATGTAAAGCAATGTAACCCGATGTCTGTTTTTTTCAGTAATAGGGATGGCAATAAAGAACATGTATTTTTAATAATTTGATTCCTATTTTTCTTTAAACGACATTAAAGCAAGGAATACTGTAACATTCTTCATTTTTAATTAATATAAACGTATAGTTCAATCGTTTATATTTTCAGAGGTATCTTACGGATTTTAGCTACAAAACGGCGACGCACAACGATTTATGGAGCTCTTTGTCTCAAGTGAGAATTTTGAATTACATTTGACATTTCATCAGGAACAAAACTGTCTTAATGTACTGATTATATGTCAGAATGTTTGTCAGTAACTCGGAAGGACTGTGGCTCTAACCAGGTGTCTGGTTATTCTCATCTACCCTTCCAACATCATTTAAATTGGCCGCCGTGGAGGCATATACGCCATAATATGTTGAGACATTGGGTACAACACCGTGCAAAACATAAATAATGAAAACATAATTATAAAATATATAAATATATAATACACTTTAGGTAATATTGAATTAAATTTAGAATAATTAAAGTTATTGTCATACAGGGAAGACAGATCTAATCATAAATCGAAAGTATACCTAACCCGAAGCGAAGCGGTGGCAAATGGACATATCATTTTTTTTCTGTACTTTCATGTTTGTCACCAAGAGAGGGACAAGTCAAAAGTACTGTTTTAAAAATAAATAATTTATTGGGCTAAAATTATTTTCCATCATTTATTTCATTTATTTAACTGTATTTCATAATAATAATAATAATAATAATAACAATAATAATACTCATTCTGCCCGTTCTCACTTTTTGAACTAAGGCAGTCGCGCTCTCTCTTCTTCGGTTGTGAACAGCTCTGAAAAATGCCACGGAGTAGTATGAGAAATTCACGAGTCCTAGATTCAATATCACTGGCAGTAGGATGCAGTTTATGTGAATCCATTGCATAACATTTTATTTGTGACAATCCTATACTTGGAGCCTATGGGAATTGATTTGGATGTATATTCCCTATAACCAAACATAGATAAAGTTAAAATGTTCGTAAAATGAAAGCGTATTTATCGATTATGGATAGTGGCGAGGCAGTCCCGAACATTACTACACATTTTCCTCATTTCGCTAATGTGCCTATTAAACAATTGTTCGATTTGTCAGTTACATTTTAGTTATGTCATCAATTCCTTGATGCTTATCAATTATACATATAATCTGCGTTTCCATTGCGATACATACCGGTATGTTAACGTGTATGGAGAAGTGATTTACAAACTTAGGAAGATTATCGGTCGTGATAAATTCGTGAGTTATTTATTAAAATCAATAGAAAATTTATAAACAGAGGTTACGACCGAAATATTCTGCGGCGCACTATATGCTTAGTTGTAGAACTTTCTACAGTTTGCAATTATGCTTTCCTCTTTGATTGTGCAACGACCGGACGGGCGGTGGACTCTATGCCAACGTGTTCCTAAATCCTTTAAGGCGGGAACCGTTTGATGTGTATGTCCTTCATTCCGTTTTGTCGTGCCCTTAACGGTTTTCCCTTGATGCTCTGACTTCAGACAAGTCATACTGTACATATGAGATTAGCTTCTTAGGTTTAACTTATTTTTTATATATAATATACATGAACGTTCTGTGTTTTTTCCTTACAACACCTATCTACGCTTTCTCAAATGTAAGTAGTTAACTCGGCAAGAAAATCTCACACTCAATTACAACACTTCAGACAAACGCAAACGCGTAAACGCGTTTTTTAAAATGCACGCATACGCATTTTACTATTCGGATAATCACAATTTTTATCAAATAATAAACGTTGCAGAACAATGGTGCTGATCTCACGAACGTAAAAGCAATTTAATTGCATTCGTTTAGAAAAAGCGAAGACTTTCTTCTATATACGTTTCATACATTCACAATGCAACTGAATATATTTAAAACAAAAATGCAGTTAAAGCATACAATGTAAATAGCATGCAAACGGGAGCGCAAATGAAATGCAAATGGCAGACAGCCGGAATCCAAATGGAATGCCAAATGAAGTCAAACATCATTTCGAGGTTGTTCCGCAGTTCAAGGTCTACGTATCATCTATAACGTGAGAGATTCCTGAGTTTTACGTGCACACCCTCACACGTTTGCTGACATTATTTTTATAAAGTCAATATAAAGACGGTTTATGTGTTTGGAGATTTGTTCGTCTTAAACTATATAGTAAAGTCGTTGTTTTATCTTCCACGTACTCATATACGTCTACTAAATATGTTCCATTTTACCCAGCAAGCTGTTGTGAATATCAACCCCATATCGGACGTTAAGGCAATCATGGACAACTGGTTACTGCAGAAGAACTTTCCCGTTGTCACGGTAACAAGAATAGACGCTTCCATGCTCCGTCTCTCACAGGCGGCCTTCCTGGTAGATGCAGACGAAAGGCAGAACCGATCAGACATGTAAAGCGTCTTGCCTAATTGTATTAAATGCAGGTTATTGGGCTATTAGTTGCATTTGCAATTGCAAATGTATTTCTATATTATATTATTCGCGCAGTTACTGCCATTACTACTACTACTGCTGCTGCTTCTGCTACTACTACTACTACTACTACTACTACTACTACTACTACTACTACTACTACTACTGTTACTACTACTACTTCTACTCCTACTACTACTACTACTACTACTACTACTACTACTACTACTACTACTACTACTACTACTGTTACTACTACTACTACTACTACTACTACTACTACTACTACTACTACTTTTGCTGCTGCTACTACCACTACGACTACGGCTACGACTACGACTGCGACTGATACTGATACTCCTACTGATACTGCTACTGATACTACTACTACTACTACTACTACTACTACTTTTACTACAACTGTTTATTTAGTTTTATACTGCTGTTTTTGTTTGCAAGTAAAAGCATACGTTTTTACTATTTAGAGTATTATCACTTTATACAAGCGTGCTTTATTAATAATTGTAGATTTTGGGAGATTCCGTTTGTGTTTACTACCGACAAAGAGGTGGACTTTGATAAAAAGTCGGATGATATAGTTTGGCTTCACAAAGATGGTCAAGATGGTATTATAACATTTTATACCTAAATTCCATGCATGATTCATAAAATCCCAGGGCGAGGATGAATATTCATGACCCTAGGTTAGCGTTGAATATTCATGACATAAAATCCTAGGGCAGGGCTGAATATTCATGATTTACACAATTCTTGGCTGAATATCTGAATATTCATGATTCATAAAATTCCAGGGCAGTGCTGATTATTCACGATTCATAAAATCCCAGGACAGGGCTGAATATTCATGATTAAAAAAACTCCAGGCCAGGGCTGACTATTCAGGATTCATACAATTTCAGGACAGGGCTGAATATTCATGATCTACCAAATCCCAGGTCAGTGCTGAATAGCTGAATATTCATGATTCATAAAATCCCAGGGCAGGGCTGAATATTGGATAATAGTGACATAATTGATCACCGATCAGCACAAACGTGATTTTTGTATTTCAGTATACTTAAAGCTTGATAATGTCACATGGGTTGTCGGTAACGTACAGCAATACGGTTACTACCGTGTCAACTATGACGAAAGCAACTGGTTCGCCATATTGGACCAGCTAAAAAAAGACCACACGGTTATACATCCTATCAACAGGGCACAAATAATCAACGATGCCTGGAATCTAGTTAGGTATTGACCTTTTATCTTTTACATGTGTCATTTTCTCATCTATTTATTTGATTTTATATTGTAACTGAAAGGTGACCACATCATCATTTTATGACAAAGACACTAGAGGTTTGCCAGGTTTATATCATTCTTTGTTAATTAACTACTTAATAACAGGACACTGCACTCTTCATATGTAAACACAAGGCCAATATGGAGAGAAACTCGGCCAATATGAGAAAACTCGGCCGACATGAAATTCCAGCAATCTGACTGGATAAGCCAACAAGGACAATATGACCAAAGTCTAGTTCTCTTTAAGGACGCCATTTTGAAGAAAGAAAAAAAAACGTCACAGCTTTTCCTTTGATACGAGTAAATTAGTTCGCCTTTAATGTAGACAATCAAAATAATTAAGGTTTGATTATTTGTAAATCGGTTACAGCGACTTCGCTGAAATATAGCTATTATCACGTTCGTGTGTGATTTTTCCACGCGCCGTCGGGCGGTTACCGGGGAAGATTTATTTGAATCAGATACTTATTATTAAATGTCCTATTGAACATATACCTCTTGTTTTTTCTTACCTGTGAATGATATTTAAAACATAGGAATAAAGAGAGATATTAAATTGTTAATTAATAAAAATGTCATTAAGTGTTTTCATATTGGCCCAGTTATTGGTCCTTGGACTGTTACACAATTGTGTTGCCGTTTTCCTTCTAGCCGAATGAACATACTTAACCGTATTTTCGCATTACTCTTATTACACTCAAATTGTCCCCGTTTTCTAAAACTCCGTGTTACCTCTCCCGAATATCTGTATTGTAAAGAACAACAACAAAAAAACCCACAAAAACAACAACACAAATCATACACCAACACTTGTAGCTAGCGGCCATATTGTTTACATAGCAACAGTGCACTATTTTCTGTACCGTTGCCTTCCGGTTATCAAAATGTAAAGCCTTTTGAACGTACAGATCTGTAGATTTGTTACTATAATCTGGTTTGATTTCATTACCATTAGGGCCGGATTGCTGGGCTCTAATATCCATTTACAAACTCTGGAATACCTTGACAAGGAGACAGATGCTGTACCCTGGAAAGCAGCGTTGAAGGAACTACACGTTGTCAGGATGGCGTTACAACTTACGCCGGCATATGGAGACTTCGAAGTAAACTTTATATTTATCATGTTTATAGTTATTTGTATTTGGATGTATGCACGAGTTCTTCAGCGTATTAGTATTGCGCGAGTATTTATACGCGGAAGAACGAGTGCATATATTCCAATACAAAGCTAATGACATTTTTATTGCATACGCATTTTTTAATATAAAAACGAATAATTAGAACAAAACAAGTTTTTAACATTTAATTTGTTATCAAAAACATTTATTTGAAACAAACATACTGTCGTGACATCGTGGGCATTTTTCACAATGAAACAAAAATACTATAATGTTTACCATACTGACGTCATTTCGAATTTTTCAAATTTATCACTGATATTCGGCAGGTGCCCTCCTGATTTTTCAGGACTTCATCCGCGGTGCGGTAATTCGGTGTGCATATAATCCTAATACATTTAGGGATTCACAAACCTTTGGGGACCCTTTTAAAAATACATAGAAATATAAAACACACATTTGAGGAAAGTTTGGTGCTTTTGTCAGGCGTGTCTAGATTGGGTCCTAAAACCTGGGTTTTGGTCCTAGCTATATATATGCAAATCACCTGACCGGACTACTTTTTCTCCCATAATTCCAAGTGCCAAACACGAGAGATGATACTAGTATCGATCGAGGGCGAGAATGTAATGTTTACCTCACATGACAAACTTCCTGTGATAGGAACTGCGAATTGTACCAATCCCTAACGAGTATGCAAAATAGTAATTCCAGCACAATGATTTTACAACTCGTCAATATGAACACGTCAATATGGGCGAATATTCCTTTCAATATGTAAAAGACAAATTGATGAGAAAGGACATAATGCATCATCTTAAACAAGGTTTCATGTGCGAACTATTCCCTGCATGAAATTCTCAAACAAGATAATACAAAAGATATCGTCCTTTATTTGTAAGATTCTGAAGAATGACATAACATACTCATGGAAAAATGTGGATATTTACAAACCATTCAATGACAGGCCATTTAATTCAACATGAAGTCATTTGATGACGTACATAATGATTCGATGCGACGTGTAAACTCTGTTCATTCGTTACAAAGTGAATTGATACGGTTCGAAGTGAAATGATACTGTGTAAAATTTCAAACCATACGACGCAAACAGAAATATGTCAGTGCAATGACAAACCATTTGACAAGAAAACTAATGCAATACAATAAAATACAAGTCGGTACGATGAAAACTTAAACGATTCATTAACAAAATATGAAGTGATACAGAACAAAGTAAATCAGCATGATGCAATATGAATCAGTTTAACGCAAACACATTTAGTCTGGTGGTAAGTAAAATGATCGGGCGAAAACAAAGTCGGTGCAATGCAAACGTAATCCGTTCGACAGAAACTGATTTCATTACGTGCAAAGTGAAACGGTGCGACATCTGGCGGCGATATTTGCCACATTACTTGCAGGGTTATTTCCCCTACATAATTACTGGCCTTATGTTAAATCAAAGTATTGAAAGTATTGAAAATGCAAGGTTTGATAGGAAAGACTGTATGAATATTTGCACGATTGTTGGACATTTCAAATTTCCATACATTTTACATAGTTTTAGCCAACTTGGCGATCTTGGGCCACCTACCAATATCTTAGAGGGTCAATCCATTCCAAATATATAGTGATCAGTTGTCATTAAACTGTTTCAAATCTAGACTAGAATATTATTTTATGAAATTGCTGATGGATAGACAGATTGGTGTTTTATGGCCGAACTGTCTCTCAAGATGACCTCCATGTCTAAAATTATGTCGTTTACAGAGTGGCGTGTATTAAGTAGTCTTCCGGGAACAAGATGCACAAGAGGGCCTGTATCACTCTACTGGCTTGAATAGTCCAAGGCCTACCGGAAAACATTTTTTTTAAAAAATCAAAGGCTTTATCTCTGATGTGTCTAGTCTGATGCAACTGGTTTTGAACTTGTTATGTTCAGTGGCGTAACCTAGAAAACGTCTTCTGCTGCAGGGACAAATAACTTAACAAGAGGCACTACCCGTTGATTCAACTTCCCTATGTCTGTCCCACACATTGAAAAGAAACTTTACTGCAGTATTTACTAAAAAAATAAAATACACATTTTTTGGTGAAAAAAAGAATTGAAATTGACTATTAGGAAATACACGGGTAAAAGTGACCATAATTTTGATAAATAAACAACAACAACAACAAGAAACAGAACAGAACCTAGCTGAACGAAGTAGGTTAAAATGCTGCAGCCATGTGCCAACTCGCTGAGACCAAACGTCGCATCGAATCAATATGTACGTCATCAAATGACTTCATGTTGAATTAAATATCCACATTTTGACGGTTATGGCTTCCCATAAAAGACAATACATTAATCGAGAATCGCAATCACTTAGATTTTCAGAGTTCATCACAAGAGAACCCCAGACTGAGAAGCCAGGGAATAACTGTGTCGTTAGAGGAAGTGGTAGTTAATCAAAAAAGTCTACGCTCTCAATCAATGACAGTTAATTAATGATAGTCCACACTGTCAACGGCAGATAATTAAACATAGTCTCAGTCAATGGACCAGTAATCATACGCTTATTTCGAATCACCTTCCCTGATGTTTTAAAGAGCTCATTTTGCAGTACAGAGACATGTGATTATGATGAGTAGGTTACTACATAGTCAATAAAGTTATTTCTTAAAGAAACTAACTCGCCAAATAACTCCAAAATTACACTAAAGTACTGTTTATCGAAATTGTATTCAGGTGTTCAGGTAATATAATAGTGTATATATGCCGATTAAAAGAATAGGATTGTTCACCGGTGTTTAAATAGCCGTGATTGAATATGCGTAACATGAATTACGAATTACGAGTTGTTAACTCTTGGGGTTGGGCCTGGCTGGTTAAAGCCGTTTATATTGTGTCTATAGAGTTTGGATTCTAATTATACATGTAACAGATAGAGTCTGGTCTCAGCGAGTTGGCTTATTTAAACACCGAGATGGGGTTTATAGTCTTATTTGAATACGTGATCTCTCAAGTGTTCGTGTTTTTATGCGTTTTATTGCATGTGTGTTTGATGGTATGTGTGTTTGATGGTATGTGTGTTTGATGGTATGTGTGTTTGATGGTATGTGTGTTTGATGGTATGTGTGTTTGATGGTATGTGTGTGTTTGATGGTATGTGTGTTTGATGGTATGTGTGTTTGATGGTATGTGTGTTTGATGGTATGTGTGTTTGATGGTGTGTGTGTGTGTATGGTTCTCGGGTTGATACATTTGAGTACATGAATATTTCTCGGTTTAAAGTCTAATCCGAAAGACTGATGAGGTTGGAAATCTTTTAAAACCTTTCAAATTTTGAATTACAAACGGTCCGGTCACAATCACTTGAGTGATAACCACCGCCCTACCGCCCTCTACTAGGTGGAATCTTGCGGTGAATACCACCCGGTATCTCTCCTTGTAAAATATCACTGATGCTGTAAATGTTTTTTTTTTTTTAGTCAATTAATATCTTATTCTATATTTCTTTACCTTTTACACTTTAATCCAACGTTTCAATGGGATTCACCCACCTTTTCAAAGTTCACAATACTTAACAAAAAATAAGTAACATCCACTTTGCTGTTTTGAAAATCATATCAATACAGCAAGATGGATGTTACTTACATTTTGTTAATTATTGTGTAACCTTGAAAAAGATGGGTGAATCCCACTGAAACGTTGGATTGACGTATAAAAAATAACTGAATGTTATCAATGGATGTATTATTTCATTTTAGATTTATAAACTTAATATTTAAACATATATTGCTTTACACAGGAGTTTATGAGACGGAAATTGCAGAATGCATATTTTTCTTCTGCGGGTGCCACATCACATTATAAAAAGTAAGTGATCTGTTTATAAAACAGTACAAATCATTTTATATCACGGATGTTTCCCTCGGTGTAATCTTGAGTCCGTTGTAACACTGAAGTCTGACTGTGTGAAACCCCTTCGACATTTCGGTAAACAAATATATAGTTTTTGTTTTTATCTATGATATTTGCATCACATCCGATTGGGACATTCTATGTTTGTTTTATCAAACTTCCTCACTAACAATTATCATCAAAGAAAATTAACAACAATAGACCGCCTCTTTGCAAATTACAGTTATCATGATCAAAGGACATTAGTTACGTGCAATCGCGCCCTTGCATGATACATAACAAAACACAAAAAAAGACGCAATGATACTAATTATTATACACACAGTATAATGACTGACGTCACGAACAAACTGTAATCGGAATTATACGATTATTATGATTCCTTAGCAAGGGAATTAGAAACAACCCGACAAGTTCCCCCTCATGGCTACACAACATTGATGAGTATTTCATCACATGGGTTCACCATAGTTTCTATTGGAAACTGAATTAAACTGAACAAAACAAAGAGTATTGTATTTGGTAAACGTTTGGCCATAAGCAATAAGGCGTTATAGTTTCTAGCTTTCTGATTGTACTCACATGAAGACAGGATAATAGCGAGGTTGTGTACACTTATTATCGATATATGCTAAGCAGTGAGCCATATTGCCTACTGACCGTTTTTAGACGGTAACCCTGTATTCACCACTCCTTGTGTTGTGTATTGTCCTTAACATTGTATAGTTAATTTTCTCTTTGTGTATGGTACAGTTCGGATCTACGTTGCTATTGCGTTTGGGTGCTAAGATTTCTGTAGGACCATATTTTTCATAAAGAAGATATAACATAGATTGTTTTTCGTTATACAGAAGAACTTATAATTTAGACGTACAATTATATCTCCAACTGAAACTATTCGGTCTCACAATTAAAACCGATTGAAACATACCCGTATGCGTGTAGAAACGAACATTTTAACATTATAAAGCGCATTCATAAATATTTTATTAAGCGAATTACATATAGCAAGAACATCTCACCACAGGCATTTTTTTTTAATAAAACGATCTTTTTATTATTAAATTTCACTTCATTTTTCTTTATGTTTTTGTTTTGGACTAAAAATAATTTCCCCATTGCAAATCTCATTATTTTAAAGCAAACATACAGTAATTTTCAAATGTTCTATAACATGCTTGTATATATTTTGTAAGGAGTGGCAAGGGATGGTCGTCCCCGACCTGTGTCTCATCATGTGACGGGAAGATTAAACGGGGCATCTTGAGACCGCTAAAAACAAACAAGAACACCCCATTTTCATATATGATTTAAGCAGTATAGTACTAGGTATATAACTATACAACCTCGTAGGATGGAACAAAACAAAAAAAAAAGGGAAAAAAAAGAAAGAAAAGGAAACACCGCCACCCCCAACAAAAAAACCCCAACCCAACAACAACAGTATGATGTTCCAACATTCAAAACATAACTAAGTTGTTTATGCTTCATATCAATGGTGAATACCGGCAGCTACAAATGTAAGTGTTAGAGAACATTAAATCATTTCTCAATACAATGGGTAATTTATAAATACGGACAGACCGCTTTATTCCATTAAATAGTCTTTGCGATAAAGAATTTGACATATTTTCTTCTTGAATATGACTGTATTGTCAACGTATGGCGGATTGTATAGTTATACGTTCTCAATTAAGGATTCAGTACTCCATGATAGCGGAAGAATCCTGTGGATATGGCCTGACAGCATGCATTAACGATTCCATGGAGAAATTTAACCAGTGGATGAACGACAAAAACGTTAGGTAACTACTGTACACGCCTTTTATTTATATCTTTGTGATCATCAAGCCCATTCTTTGTGGCTTTAAAGTAGAATATCGCTTAAGTCGGTGCTAGTAGGTGTGAAAGGTATTGCACCTACATTACCTCTCATGAACAGACTAAAAAAAACGAGTCTGCAACTTTTATCTTTTGTTTGTGTTTGTTGCTTTCAAGGGATCAGTATTTATTAGTTACAAAACAGTTCTTTAAACAGAAAATGTATATCTACATGACCATTTCATTGAACTCGACGGAAGAGTAAAACACCACCTGTTTATAACATTTTACCATAGGATTAAATATAGTGTACTTGCAATGTTATCACATTTAGACACAGTTTGATTTGAATCGTTCACAGAGTTGTTAATACAGATTACTATGCAGGTAATGATAGCTAGATGTTTTTTATTGATTTAAACTTTCACAGTTTCTTATAATTACATACATAATTTGTAATACATAATAATAATCACATGACAGAATAAACATATTTCTACACCCCCGCATGCAGTTTAATTTTCAAAAATCTATCGGAACGCCTCGATTGTTTAAACCTATGAATATTTCCTTGCGTACGCGTTTATTTCGAAGTAATGCCTAATAATAATTAAGCTTCAATATAATGGAAAGATGTATAGATCTTGTTCTTATTAGCAAACCTTCTCCTTAAGATGAGAAAAATACCAATAACTGATTAAAATAGATATATGTCAGGAGCCTGTTTTATGAAAACATTTTGATTATAACTTCGATTATTAATTTCCTATATCTTAAGTTAAACAAATACAACTATTTTCTTTAAACTATATAATACATATATTGTTCATGCAATATTTTCAGCCTTTAGTGTTTGCTTCAAATGCTTTGAAGAAAAATGGTGGAAGGTATTTTATTTTGACTTACAATAAACAATTATCATAAGGTGTTTCATAAAACAGGGCACTGACTATTTTGCTTTTAATGCTTACAGAATCGACCCCGATACCAAAGACACGGTATACTGCACGGGAGTACTGCATGGTGGTAAAGAGGCCTGGGACTTTGTTCTTGAAATGTATACGAAGTCAGACTCCAGCACTGAACGGAAATTTCTACTTGACGCGTTAGCATGTATTGATCAGCCGTGGATTATAGCGAAGTACGCTAACAATTGGGAAACATACTTCCCTTTAGTTTCATTTTGTTAATTGACAACTGGGTAATGGTGCTGTTTGGTGTACCCCATGAACCCGGTTAAATCCTCTATCGGTATTTTCTTTTTCCCCCCATTTTACCCATTGCAAGGTAGTGCTCATAGTGTCAACACCTTTATTGACTATTTACCGCAGTTCACCACTATACTTTCGTCTTTGACTGATTGAAAGTTTGATGTTTGTCTCCACTCTTGTCTTGTCGTGCCCTTAATGGTTTATTCTCATGACGCTCTGGCTTCTGCCAAGTCACTGAGTACTTGCTTTGAGGCTTTCTAGGCTTTTGATTTCTATATTTATATATACATGATCATCTTGTGTTATTCTTATATTGCCTTATAATGCTGCTTAGTTTGTTAGTAGCTATAGCATGGCGAGGATTTCTTTATTTACACTGTATCGTTATACTGGGATGACAAAAGGGTAAGATTGAGGTTGGGTGCACCATAGAAAGAGGTTTAAACCCCAGCGGACGTTTTTGCCACTGACCGTTCCAAGAGCCAGTAGCCCTATTGTCAACCCTTTTAAGTTTTTATGTCATATACATTGCCTTTAATCAATGCTTGTAGTTGTTGTTTGTTTCTATGCGTGTTTATCGTTGACTGTGATCCTTGAATGCTACATTTCATGTTTGGCGTTTATATTTACTTCCATATTTTTGATGTTTCACTATTGATCTGTAGAATAACCTATGCAATTGTGTGCTGCTGTCTCTGAGTTTTGCCATTTTTCTTCGACTGATGCTTCTAAGTTTTGTTTTAAACTATGATAAGCAATAATCTATAATCTATTTTATTTACAAATGGGTTTAGAATGAGGTGTCAGGCATTATTTTTGACTTCTCCGTTGAACATGCAAGACATTTAAGTCGCGATACGTTTGTTGCGGAAAAGAAATGTCCCCTTTCCTACTCTATCCATTGCATTTCATTGACATTACTCCTTGTTATGTATTACACTTATATTTCCATACCAGCACAATTTTCTCTGCATAGAGCCAAGTGTAAAAGTATTATGTTATTGACAATTTGTTATAAGTTACAAAAAACTGATGTGTACATTACAATTAAAATATAATCATTGACTTGATGGTAGGCATGTTTTGTTAATGACAACCCTATGACATTAATCAGTAGCATGCGTTCGTTTCTGAATCACATGCTTACCATCCATCTTGTGATGGATATCTCTATAATTGAAATAAGCAGTTTAATAATCTCCACATCACAGATCAAAAAGAGGTTTGGAAGTATCTTTAAACACAGATTGCATGTCCCATCTAGTTTGTGTATATACTGTGCATTCACCATCTGCAGAGAACCGACTTTCATAGGTTAATACGTACATTAATGTTTGAAATTGTTTAAAGAAACGTTGCAAAACATAGATTCATTTATAATGTTTTTTTGGTAGGTGGTAATTTTATTATATTAAAAACTGATGGGGCTAAAAATCATATTGTCATTTTAGTTTTAACTCCCACAGTTTCTTTCTAGGAGCAACTGAAACTTTATGATGCAGTCAACAGCATCAAAACGATTTCAATATGTCTAAGTTAGGTAATTGGACAATGTCCTTATATCATTATGCAATAATACCCTTTCGCACTCAACAGAAGCAACAGTCAAGTCAATTTTACAAATGCAGGGATAAAGGTTAACATATATCTGCTATATTACCATTGGCAAGAATTAGATTGTATTATAAGTATCTATCACAACCTGTGTTCACGAAAAAAACAAAAACAGTTGTTTGCGTAGATATCAAATTACCCCGGTAAGATTTTGTTTCGCTAAATTGGTGCACTATCAAATATTGCCCATATGAATTTGTTTTTCGAAATTTAAGGTACGATTTGTTATTGATCGATGTAGGTTTTCAGTTTCAACAAAATGTATTTTTTTAATATAAAGTATATACTTACAAAATGTATTTATTTTATATGAAGTATGTAATTAAAAAAACATAAATGAAAATATAGGCGACTTAGCTTATATACTAAAACGAAAAAGAAACACAACTCGGGAATTTCCGCCATATATATATATATACAATATGCTGCTGTTAATCTTTCCTTTTTGAAAAATACTAAAACCACATAACACAGCAACTAATATTCCTCCAAAGTTTCATTATTGACAGAGTACGCGTTTGGCTCAAGCATGTGAGCAAACTTAGGATGCAACATTTTGAAACTCTTTACGTTAAATACAATATTGAAATTGCTCAATTTTTCAAAGACGAACTTCAACATTTATGATTTTTTTGTTACAAAGTGCACTTTGATTAAAACGTCTATAACATCACAGTTGTATCCTTTCTCTAACTAACTGCAACTTATTATTTTTACAAAACATCTTGGAATTTCTTTTGAATATTATGTGGAATTAAGTGTGCAGTATATACAATATATAACGGAAATTTCCGAGTTGCGTTTCTGTTTCGCTTCAGTCTATATTGCCTGGTATTACATGTTATTTTGTGTAGCTCTGTTTCATTTGTAACCTCTTGTCACTTCCACATTTGAACATTGAAGGTTAATGAGACTGACAATATCCAGTGACGCATTCTCCAGAACAGACACGATACGGGCACTAGGTAAAGTGGCCTCAAAGCCTATTGGCCGCCTCATGGTTGGGCACTTCTTGGAAGAAAACTGGACATTTTTCTTTGAAAGGTAGGAAAAAGAAATAAAATCTGAAGATTATGTATTCTAGGATAAATTTATAATAAATGAAGTATCAAATGGATACATGCGCAATACATTCAGTTTTGTCGGGCGTATATAGTTTTAACCAATAACAGTGTCATGATACGAATCTTTGTTTCTTGTATTCAAGTTCTCTCGTAAACAATTCCAGTTATCAAAGATGGTCAATTGTGCAGGAATCAAGTGGTTGTTTAAATACAGTGCTTTGTGGGTATAGAATCACTTGGGTTAAACGTCTAATTTTAAAATGAAAGGAAAATGTTTATTTAATTTCTGATTTAGATTTACTCTTTTAGTTGTATGATAGCAAAATTTCTAAAATTATTGTCCTTGAAACTGTGATTTTTTAATAGGCGTTTTTGCACCAATATTTACATAATTTCATTTTATCCTTAAAAGTGCCAAACTTCAACAAGTTACCTGAAATGATGATTGCTTTTTGACTTTTGTCCTAACATTTGTTAAAACAGCAAATATTTATTTCTGAGTTTATTGTGACAGTATGAATTTTTCGTTTTAAAAACACACTTCATTCAGGTAGTATAGAATCATTTTTTCTGAGAGGTGTTGCACATAGTGATATATTTTACATGGACAAATGTCTCAAATAATTTCACCGTTGAATAAATGTATGCTTATATGATATATCTTCAAGCCTGGAAAGTTTTAAAATAATCTAAAATATATGAGCTGAGAAAATTGAATTTTAACAGGAAATGATTCTTTACTACCAATGATTCTATACACCCAAAAGCACTGTATATAGAAAACAATGCACTTGTTACGGCTTTAGCCAACGGTAATTACATGGTTTATGTTAGTTTATATTTCAGTATAACACGTACGTTTGCTTCCTTATGAGTTTATCTTTAAATTATTTTATATTTGATTAAACAGATATGGGACTGGTTTGAACCTGTTTGCTGAGCTAATAAAGACCACAACGGCGCCGTATAACACTCGATCTGAACTGCAGAGGGTATGTTGGGAAGTTGTTTTACCTTTAAATGGGAGAAACATCTCCGTGGCAGAGTGGTTAACGAAGTTGCTTTGTAAACCTCATCGCCTCTTAGCGCTGCGGGGTCGAATCCCACTGGGAGCTCGTCTTGTAAATGAGGAAGTGTCGATTCTTACGGATGGCGGGAGGTATACAGTACTGGTTCTACCCAGGAAAAGGGGGTGGTCTGCCTCCACCACAAAAAAATAGACCGGCATATATAACCTGAAATGTGTTGAAAATGAAATAAAACACCATACAAACAAAAACCTTTACATGGGCGTTTACAGAATTGATTGTGAAACACACTTCACGATACATTTCCATAGACGATGCGAATTAAATAGTTCCGTCGGTGTGTTCTTGGGCAAGACACTTTCCCTTAGCCTCGTCCGTCGGATCGGGACGTAAACCGGGCGGTCCCGTGTATCGGTCTATCCTCCGAGCACGTTAAAGAACCATAGGGATATATTCGATAATAAGAGTAGGGCAGGTTCCCGGATTCCTATGTATCCTTCCCCTCTCTCTGGGGCGGCTCTAAATAACATATACTGTGTTGATGAGCCGTTAAACAACATTCAATTCAATTCGAATTAAATAGCCATAAATAACAATGGTGCATGATTATTACCTATGAGTTCCACCTGGGTCACAACAGAACTACGGTGCCATTGCGTTTGGGTGCTGTGAGTTCTATAGGACCATTTTTTATAATTTTCTTACTTTTGAAATAACATTATATTGTATACATTCATTTCATTTGTCAAGAAGTCGTTTTTTTGCCGTTCTTGTGAAATTTTCAGGCAATATCGGGTACGGTATATTGATATTCTGCAATAGTTCCACGACATCTGAAAATTAGAATAAAAACACCTATTAGACATGTATCATAAAACTGGCACGCTTCGTAATCGGTGTAATTTGGAGCAATAGTGATACGCATTTACATTATTGAAACAGAAAAAAATGGAACTATAGAAACTACAGCACCCAAATGCAATGGCACCGTATGTCCGCACTATAACACAAACCATACCAAATAAATAAAGTGATTAGTCAGTAAACAGGACAATAGAGATGCCGCTAAAGTATCTGAACTGTTGGCTGTATGCTAAAAGCTCTGGCGGATAAGATTTAGCGATATGAGCAAAGAATGGATTATCAATATTGAGCATGTCATCTAGGTACCGAGATGAATTTTTAACAGTTATACTAATGTATCATTGTCTAGCAAATAACAAACTCAACATACAACCGCTTAAATAACAGTATACAAGCATATCAGCGACATGTGGCGCACATCAAATAACCATAGGAATGCAAACATCCTGGCGCTATACGGTTAACCAGTTTAACTGCTTAACTGTATATAAGAAATATGTTATAAGGGATAACTTCCCACAAAAATCAGAGCAAGTTCACATGCTATAATTATCATTAGGGGCGTTCAACATAATAACAGACAAGACACGTCATTTCTTCTCTTAGACGAAGCTAAATCAATTTCTTGTTTATCAGGCAATGTGGAACATGTATAGTTAGTGTGGAAAAGTCGTAGGTGCTTAGAGCTGAGATTCTTTGTCAAACTCTCTTTCATCCAATCAAAACAGGTTATATTATGACCCTATCATTTTGCAATGCAATGCACTGTTAAGCGGTTGACCTATTTACAGTTCACCACTCTGCTTTTCTCTTTGATTGTGCGAAGACCGGACAAATTGTGGACCCTATTGCAGCAGTCTATCCAAATCCTCAAAGGATGGTAGCGTTTGATGAATGTCATAAATATCGTCTTGTCATAGCCTTATTGTGTGTGCTATTGTTGTTCTGGCGTGCATTGTTACATTCTAGGCTTTTGTTTTTATATTCATATATACATGGTCATATATGTGCTATAGTGCCTATTCAGGGGCGGATCCAGGATTTCAGCTTAGGGGGGGGGGGGGGGGGGGGGCGTAATATTTTGGTCAATTTTCGGGTCCGTCTCTAGCCTCATAAAACGTTTGCGGTAGTGCATTTATAGGGTAAAAAAGTCCGTTTTCAAATAAAAGGATTTAACAATGTGTTAATTAAACCACTTATTAGCCATTATGCGTCGAGCGAGCGAGCGAAGCGAGCGAAAAAAAAAAATACTGAGGGCGTCCATCTAAATTGTTTGATGTTTTATCTACAGTAACATGGACATACACGTACACAAAAGTCCGTTTTCAAAAAAAAGAATTTAACAATGTGTTAATTCAACCACTCATTAGCCATTATGCGTCAAGCGAGCGAAACGAGCGAGAATTTTTTTTATACTGAGGGCGTGCAACGAAATTGTTTGATATTTTATCTACAATAACATGGACATACATGTATGAATAAAAAAAGTCCGTTTTCAAATAAACGGATTTAACAATGTGTTAATTAAACCACTCATTAGCCATTATGCGTCGAGCGAGCGAGAAATTTGTTTATACTGAGGGCGTGCATCGAAATTGTTTGATATATTATCTACAGTAACATGGACATACATGTATGAATAAAAAAGTCCGTTTTCAAATAAAAGGATTTAACAATGTTTTAATTAAACCACTCATTAGCCATTATGCGTCGAGCGAGCGAGAATTTTTTTTATACTGAGGGCGTGCAACGAAATTGTTTGATATTTTATCTACAATAACATGGACATACATGTATGAATAAAAAAAGTCCGTTTTCAAATAAACGGATTTAACAATGTGTTAATTAAACCACTCATTAGCCATTATGAGTCGAGCGAGCGAGAAATTTGTTTATACTGAGGGCGTGCATCGAAATTGTTTGATATATTATCTACAGTAACATGGACATACATGTATGAATAAAAAAAGTCCGTTTTCAAATGAAAGGATTTAACAACGTGTTAATTAAACCACCCATTAGCCATTATGCGTCGAGCGAGCGAGAATTTTTTTTATACTGAGGGCGTGCAACGAAATTGTTTGATATTTTATCTACAATAACATGGACATACATGTATGAATAAAAAAAGTCCGTTTTCAAATAAAAGGATTTAACAATGTGTTAATTAAACCACTCATTAGCCATTATGCGTCGAGCGAGCGAGAAATTTGTTTATACTGAGGGCGTGCATCGAAATTGTTTGATATATTATCTACAGTAACATGGACATACATGTATGAATAAAATGTCCGTTTTCAAATAAAAGGATTTAACAATGTGTTAATTAAACCACTCATTAGCCATTATGCGTCGAGCGATCGAGAATTTTGTTTATACTGAAGGCGTGCATCGAAATTGTTTGATATATTATCTACAGTAACATGGACATACATGTATGAATAAAAAAAGTCCGTTTTCAAATAAAGGGATTTAACAATGTGTTAATTAAACCACTCATTAGCCATTATGCGTCGAGCGAGCGAGAATTTTTTTTTATACTGAGGGTGTGCATCGAAATTGTTTGATATATTATCTACAGTAACATGGACATACATGTATGAATAAAAAAGTCCGTTTTCAAATAAAAGGATTTAACAATGTGTTAATTAAACCACTCATTAGCCATGATGCGTCGAGCGAGCGATGCGAGCGAGAACATTTTTTATACTGAGGGCGTATTTGATATTTTATCTACAGTAAAATGGACATACATGTATGATCCGGAATTTTTAGGGGGGGGGGGGGGGGGGCGCGCCGGGTGCGCCCCCCCCCCTGGATCCGCTAGTGCTATTAATAATGCTTTGTTTGTTAGAGAATATAGTCTGGTATGGATTGCTTTATTTACAATGTCCCGTTTCATTGGGAAACAACACAATAAGAGTGATGTTTGGTTTAAACCACCAGCGGCCTTTTTGCCACTAATAGTTACAAGGCGCTAGCCCTATTGTCAAACTGTGTGTGCTCGTCATGTCAAATTTCTTGCTTTTGTTAACATGTGTGGTTTTGGATGACTGTGCTTTGTGAAAGTTACATTACTTGTTCGACTTTTATACCCAGTTCTACTCGACTTAATACCGTAGTTCAACCAGGGATTATTTTATCGACCAAAACAGATTGATTCCTGACATGTCAACAACCTTTCCGCAATACTGTTAGCCATATTATCGCGGAAAGGCAAGTCAAATAAGTACGACGATTATGATTTTATTTTTTGGTATATACATATTGGTAAATACATCTTATGTCAATATTTTACTATAACGTATGCACGGAGCTGCTATATTTCATATACTAATGAAAAGGGGATTCCTTGAAAGCAACACACACAAACAATAGAGAAAAGTAGCAGACGCGGTTTTATTGAGTCTGTTCATGAGAGGTAATATAATGTGCAACACCTCTCACGCCCCTAAGCGCCGGATTAAGCGGTATTCTACCATCCAGCCAAAAATAGCATGGTTGATGATCCCAAAGGACCAATAAGTAATAACACAACTGATTTGTAGTCGGGGAAAGTAGTGTTTAATAGTAATGAGTTTATTTATTCTAGGTAAATGCATAATAAGAAAGTAGATAAAACACACATTGTCCCATAAACACACTTAATATGCAATAGAACACATTAAGAATTAATTTGCAGACACAGATGTATAGAGCTTGTTCATGCTATCGTTATGGTGATACTTTTTCAGCTGGAGAGATTGGTGGAGAAACATTCAAATCTAGGGACAGGAGCACGGGTAATGCAAGGCGCTATCACACAGACGAAGGCAAATATTGAATGGATGGATACATATTACACCGATCTAGAGCAATGGTTACACAACAAACTTTAACGATTCTGTAAACATTATGGACCACATAATTGATAAAGAAATTATGCCTAAATATGGCTGCACTAATGTATGAAGGTGTGCAAATATGATTGTGTCTACCATATATACACTGACTAAACAATCTGACGCGAGTATCGTATGAAATTCTCTCGAGAGGTATACATGTTCGAGGCTAGTGTGTATGACGAGGACACATTTAACCAGATTGCATGTACGTACCGATGTGTGCACTCATTATACTCTGACTAAAGAACTTATGTCTTAACCATACGTATTAAAGGCATTTTTATGTAGAACATTGGAGTTATTCTGTCTGCAATTAATGTGCCTTTAAACGGTGTTATCATGATATAAAAACGTTGTTTGCTTCTTGTTAAATATGTCTCAAAAATAGAATATTTTAAGAAATTTAATTTTTAATTTATTGTTCTTAAAAAAATAATTGAATATGATCTTTAATATCTGCATAGTATCTTACAGTTCGTGTAGCGGACTGTTTATATTTACTTTTTGTTAATCAATTTCTTTTCATATATTAAATATTATGTAACATGTGGAATATACATTTTTTATTATATAATAAAAACAATTCATATTTAACTAGTGGTATTATTTTATATATTTCCCTATGTTGATGATTTACTAAGTAGAATTACATACACATCTTTAGTATAAGTAGATACACAATTCGAACAGAAAAAGTAGCATGCAAGGACGGCAGTCAACCACAAACACACACAAAAACAAAGAACAGCTTGAAGACGAATAAAAGGCAAAATAAGACATCACAAACACAAAAGGAGTTGACAATAGGGCTACCGTCTTGGAAAGGTCAGTGACAAAAAAGTGCGCTGGGGTTTAAACCAGGTTCTAGGGTGCACCAAACCTCACTCTTACCTAAGAGTGCCGAATAAGTACCTAGTAAGCCATTAGGCATAAGTACCTAGCAAGCCATTAGGCAAATAAAACACTGCCAACACAGGTGTGCGCAACACAGTTGTATGTACAAATAAAATAAAATTAAACATCTTAAATAACTGGATTACTTTTTCGTGGTATTTCGTGGTATTTTTATAGTCTGTTTTTGTATCACAATTTTACACATTTTTAGCTCTACCGGCCGAAGGCCAGCAGAGCTTAGGGGATGACGAGTTGTCCGTCGTCCGTTGTCGTTCCGTCCGTCGTCCGTCCGTTAACTTTTGCCTTGTGAACACGATAGGGCCTTCATTATTAATCGGATATTTACCAAACTTTACCAGGGTCTTTATATCAATGAAAGCTCGGACAAGTTCGAAAACCAGCCAGACCGTATTAGTTTCATCGGAGTCATGGCGCTTGAATGCTGAAAAATGCCATATTCTGCCTTGTGAACACTCTAGCACCTTCATCTATTATTTGATCTTTATCAAACTTGCTTAGCTTGTTAATATCAATAAAAGCACGGGCAAGTTTGAAAACCAGCCAGATCAAATTAGTAACACTAGAGATATGGCACTTGTTTTACTGTAAAATAGCATTTACTTCCTTGTGACCACTCTAGCCCTTTATTTATTATTTGATCTTTACCAGACTTGCACAGATTGTTAATTTTAATAAAAGCTGGGAAAAGTTCGTAAACCAGCCAGATAAAATCAGTAATACCAGCGTTATGGCCCTTCTTTTGCTGAAAATTGCCATTTTCTGCCTTGTGACCACTCTAGCACCTTTATTTATTATTTGATCTTTACCAAATTGCAGATTGTTAATATCAAGGAAAGCTCGGACAAGTTTGAAAACCAGCGAGTTACACCAGAGTTATAGCCCTTGATTTAGTTAAACAATGCTGTATTTTGCCTCGTTAAGATGATAGGGCTTTCATTTTTCATCCGATCTTTGCCAAACTTTCTTTACCAGGTTGCTAATATCAATAAAAGCTTGGAAAAGTTCAAAAACCAGCCAAATTGGATTATTAATACAAGAGTTATGGCCCTTGATTTAGTAAAAAATGCTGTATTTTGCCTCGTTAAGACGATAGGGACTTCATTTGACCCGATGTTAAAGAAGGTTTGCAGGGATGATCAGTGTAAAGCCTAGTTGTGCATATCATCACCGTGTTCCGGTTAAACGATTTTGACAGAGTTATGGCCATTTAAAGGTTTTACTACACAAACCTTGTCTGCACTAGTTCTCCTGAACCTCTGTCCAAATTTCAGCGAAACTTTGCAGGGATGATCCGTACCAAGCCTAGTTGTGCATAGCATCACCGTGTTTCGGCTGTAAGAATTTTGGTGGGGTTATGGCCCTTTATAGGTTTTAATACACAAATGTTGTCTGTACTAGTTCTCCTTAACCCTAGGCCGAATGTAAGCGGAACTTAGCAAGGTTGATCAGTATCAAGCCTAGTTGTGCATACCATCGACGTGTTCCAGTTGAATGATTTTTGGCGGAGTTATGGCCTTTTAAAGGTTTTAATATGCAAAGTTTGTCGAGAGTAGTCTCTTCTGAACTCTTGGACGGATTTCAACGAAACTTTGCAGGGATGATCAGTACCAAGTCTAGCTGCGCATATCATCGCCGTGTTCAGGCTGAATGACTTTGATAGAGCTATGGCCCCTTATTCACATACTTTATCCGGATTAGTTTTCCTGAAACCCTGGCTGGATTTCAGTGAGACTTGGCAGGAATGATCAGTACCAAGCCTATTTGCGCATATCGATACCGTGTTCCCCACCACAGACTCCATGCAGCCAGTAGAGCGATACAGGCTTATTAAAGCTAACTTGCATATACATACCAGCAACACGTTCCTGTCAAAAGTGGTTCATATAAACAACAGTCTCTTACTTGTTCATACTTCGTTAATTTACATTAAAAGTAGTAGATATAAAAGTCGAACAGGAAATGTAGCATTTTAGGACCACAGTCAACCAAAACCACGCATAGAAACAAACAATCATTGCGAAGATGAATAAAATGGCAAGATATGACGTAACATACATGAAAGGGATGACAATATGTCGACCACCTTGATTGGTCAGTGGCAAAAAGGCCGCTGTGGGATTACACCCGATTTGAAGCTGTACTAAAACTCACTCTTACCTGATTGCCATCCCAATAAGCAGGACAGTGTGAATAAAGATATCTCCGCAAGGTTATAGTCTCTAGCAAAAAAGGCAGCATTAATAGGCAATATAAGTATAATACATAAATGATCATGTAGATATATGAACATGAAAAGCCTAGAAAGTCACATAGCATATACTCAATAGCAGAAGCCATAGCAACACGAAAACGAACCAATAAGGATACGACAAGACAAGATTTCAGACAAGAATCAAACGCTACCGTCCTTTGAGGATTTAGGTGAACGTCATCATAGGGTCCACACTCTTTTTGATCATAGCACAATCAAAGAGGAAAGCATGTAAATGGGTCAACCAATAAAAATGCAGTGGTTTCAAAATGATAGGGTCATAGCCTCTTTTGATAAACTTTAAACAAGTTTAATAAAGATGATATGAAAGTGATTATAATCAAGGATCTTATGACGTTTGTCAACCACATCCCCATAGAAGCCAGGCTGTGATACTCCTTGTCGCAGACGTATTCTTGAATTGATTTTATATTATAAAAATGGTTTAAGGTTACGATAATATTTTTCGAAGTTTATGGTAATGATAGCTGTGATGGAGTTTTAAATTCAAGTTTTGTTAAGCCCTTACTCAGATACCTTTACGTCTCACTGCACAGTTGTTTTTGCACTGTTTGTAGCAGAACGAACGTCTATTGACCATTTTGAATTTTCTTAAACATGTTTCCTTGGTGAAACTTATCTCTGTTGCTTGAAATATGCAGCAAAATGATGAAGTTGATCAATGAAAGGGATGACAATATGTCTACATATTCTTGGGGATATAAACATAAATAACAGTCAAGATAAAAACTACGACAACTTAAAAATACAAAATGACACGATGTGATATTAAAATACGGATTAACTAAAAAAGTAAAAAATTCAACTAGAATAAGCAAAACGAGTTCGTTCCTAATTGATCATATTTACACTAACATATCTGAATGCATTGTTGAAGTTAACGTGCCATATTACAGTATCAGTGATCATTATCCGGTGTGTTTTTCTCGCTCAGTAGAAAAAATTAAACACGGCCAAACTAATCATAAAACTATTACTTACAGGCGTTTTAAGAACTTCAATGAACATGACTTCCAATTTTATTTAATGAATGCGCCACTTGAGACCATAGAAACATTCAATAGCCCGAATGATTCATTACAGTTTCTTTATCGTATTATAAATAGTAATTTATTGAAAAACGCACCGCAAAAAGAAAAGAGAATTAAGCGTGATATCCAGCCAGCATGGTTCAATGATGAAATAAAAGCTGCTATTTTCCAACGAAATAAACTTCACCGCGAAAAAAAATTCACCGAATTTAAAATAGTAGAAATAAAATATTATCAATGATAAGAAAACATAAAAAGATTTTTTTCAATGACGCAATAAAAAGCAGTAAGTCTCCAAGCATTTTATGGAAGAATTTAAAAGCTATATGTATTGAAGTTCACAACGATGCAAATTCCTTTTTATCAAACAAACTTCGGTATAAAAACACAATTATTGAGGGTCAGAATAACATTTTAAATGCTCTAAATGAACATTTTACAAATAATTCAAATATTATTGTCAAAACATCCTTGGTTGCTGAAAACTTTTCAAATCTTCAGCAAACTCTAGATGATAAATTAAAACATGCACTATTTGAAATTGATCATATAACGGCATATGAAGTAAAGAAAATTATAGATAATTTAAATCCAAATAAGTCTACAGGGTCAGATGGTATTGGTCCCAACATTCTTAAATACTGTGGCGATTGTATCACACCAGCAATTACCTATATCATCAATCAAAGTATTGATCAAGGAATTTTTCCGGATGCACTAAAGGAGGCGTGTGTCAAACCGATTTTCAAGAGTGGAGACAAAGAAGATCCAAATAATAATCGTCCAATTTCAATCTTACCGACCATATCCAAAGTGTTTGAAAGACATATTGCATCTCAGTTAAAATCATATTTTAAAAATATTTTATCATTCATGATACCCAATCAGGTTTGAGACAACAGCATTCGTGTCAAACGGCGCTCATTCATTTAATAGATTCATGGTTAAAAGATGTGGATTTAGGAAAATATGTTGGTGCGCTTTTTGTTTTTTCAGATCTGAAGAAGGCATTCGATTTGGTAGACCACAATATACTTATACATAAACTGCATTTGTATCATTGTTCAAATAAAACGGTCAAACTGTTTACATCGTACCTGCCCCGTGTGGTTCCCGGGTGCCCCCGTTTGGTCACGGGGCAAAGAATAGGGCCACAGCAGATCCCTTTGGATGGGTAGGCAGAGGGGTAGAATTCCCCCAAATTTATGTTCATTTTATCATTTTTTGTTCATGTTCATTAAAGGTCTTCATCATGATCCCTGCATTGTTTCAGGTGCTATCTCGCCCGCATCAAAAGAGCAGTGGCAGAAAAACAATAAACGTGGCTCCAACGTAAATGGAGTTTCTACGATAGAATTTACAGCAACTCTGCAGTTCAGGGTGAGAAGGTTCTAGGCCCATTTTCCATATTTTATCTCGAGGTACATGGAAGATGAGCCTGGCATGTTCATGCCTGTTAGGCGCCATATAACCTGTTCGTGTGTTGGTGCAATTCAATACATCGTACCTTTCAAACCGGACACAGTTCATGAAACATGGTACTTTCACTACAAACAAAGTGTTAGTGGCATCAGGCGTACCCCAGGGTTCGATCCCGGGCCCGCTTCTATTTTTAATATATATATCAATAATATTGCTTATACAACTACCACAGGAAAGTTAGATCTGTACGCGGATGATTCCACTCAATATGAAGATGACCATGATATCCTTAAAGTACAAACCCGACTTCAGGCTAATTTGAAAGCAATAAACAGGTGTTGTGATGAAAATAATTCGGCTCTGAATCCCACTAAAACTAAATGTATGATTATAACTTCACATATTAAACACAAAGCACTAAATAACAACCATGTGCTATTACAATTAAACATTAATGATTCGCAAATAGAAAATGTTAACGTTCAAAAGATACTCGGAATTTATGTTGATAATACGTTATCATGGAATGTACAGATATCAAAACTGAGTTCCAAAATTAATTCTAAAATTGCACTTTTAAAGAAAGTTGTTTATTTCTTGACGGATGATATGAAGAAACTGTACTACAATGCTTACATCCTGTCGACCATTGACTATTGTTGCCCAATATGGGCTAAGGGGAACAACATCAATAAGATAAATAAGCTACAAGTAAGAGTAGCGCGAATAATAATGCATAAATCTTACAAAACTGGGTGCAAATCACTACTGAAAGAATTACAATGGCTATCAGTTTCAGATATATATCAGTATCACATAGCTGTTCTAGTATAGTAAGCGAAATATAATCTCGCTCCAAATTACATACGCAAATTATTAACCTTTTCCAGCAGTAACATATATAGCCTTCGATCTATTACAAACAGTGATTTAGTAACTCCCAAGCCACGTACAAATTATATGAAAAAATCCTTTACATTTGTAAGTACACAAGTATGGAAAAGTGTGCCTGTACAGATTCATTCATCATCGTCGTTACATTCATTTAAATATAGATACAGATCACATTTATTGCAAAGTAATGTATTATCATTTAACGATTAATTGTTCAGATAACAATATAACAAAGTAAACATATAACTGAATTTTGAGTAAGAATCCGCTTGTACTGTATTATTTCATGATCTTTAATATTGTTTCTAGAAAATTAACTAATGGAGTGTTTGTCGATGTATCTATGCATATTGTGTGTGTGTGTGCGTGCGTGCGTGCGTGAGAGCGTGCGTGTATGAGTTTTTGCAGAAGGCCACATTGAAAATAAGATGTATATGATGTATGTTATATAACTCTAATGTGTTACCTTCTTTAAATAAAGCTTTTATTATTATTATTATTACTATTTTTATTATTAATTCATTATTATTTAAAAAAAATTATTCATATACATTCCAGTATATTCCATTGCTTGGAATTTATATACATTAATTTATCGAAAACAATAATTATTCTGCTTCTCGAATTTTCGGTCCCCTGACCTTTAGTCTATTCTATTCTATTCTATTCTATTCTGTTCATTTGCAGAGAAGCGCAAAGGACCGTAACACAGTCTACCTGACCTTCTTCAGGAAAACGAATTTATTTTACAGCCTACATTTTTGCTTCGCTCTTGCCATAGCATGGACATAAAATAATGATGTTAAAAACAATGTTGACGTTACCATGTGCGACGTCGTACCAACGACGTCATCAATGTCAAATCATGCATGACGTTACGGCGCCAATATATATACATTAATTGCCAGTCATTTCAACAAATCGATGACCTCATCAATGTCAAATTATACATGTCCTTACGAGGCCAATATAAATCTTAACGGATAATCTCAATCAGCTCTTTTTATAATCAAGGAAAGGCACACTGGAATGCGTGTAAATTAAACAAATTCCCTAGTAATTAAATTTAGAATTGACTCCGTTTGCAAATCGGGTATTTAGTTTTTCAACCATTTGCTTTCCTTAATCACCCTGTACGCCTTTCTTTCACCATATATACTCTCCAATATAATGACTTGTACATCAGATACATTGTGACCAGTTTCTCAAAAATGTTTGTTTATCGGTTTATCTTTAAGAAGGGGCACATCTCGTAGATGCTTTACAATTATTTCATATAACTATCTCTCTTTTTCACCAACATATATTGGTATTATACATAAAACACCATAAAATATATTCCTTATCTTACAGTTAACATCTTTGATTACCTTAAACGTTTTTGATCTAACCGTGTCGTGTATGTCCTCAGTGGAAAGAATTTGACATTCACTACATTTCGATTTACATCGCAAGAGCGAAGCAAAAATGTAGGCTGTAAAATAAATTAATGTTCCTGAAGAAGGTCAGGGGACCGAGAATTCGAGAAGCAGAGTTGTTTTCGATAAATTAATGAAATTTTAATAGTTTGCTGACACCTTGCTGAAATTGACACCCTGCTGAATTGTCCATTTTACATTCATGTTACAATGTATCACTTACCATTGTTAAATACTCAGATCTGGGTTCAAATACATGAAATCTTAAACATGCCCCATTCTTATCACCTGGAAAATATACATATATGCACATTTTCAGAAATAAACAAGAACTGAATAACAGTTCTATTGTTTAAACGCAAATATGTTTCTACCGTTGATCGCTAGGGGTGTAACTGTTTAATGATACCTAATGCCATACAACTTTCAGACTTCATACACTATTACACCAATTGATACGTATATCAAGTTAGCGTTCTTGTTTAATATATTCAGCTGACAGTGTCTGATGCCATACAATGTTTCAAAATAAGTGTTTTTTAATTGCACTGTCCTGTTTTAAGGGGATGACAGTAGGGTAAGTGTGAGGTTTGGTGCACCCTAGAACCGGTTTAAACCCCCAGTGGCCTACTTTGCCACCGACCGTTCCAAGGCGGTAGCCCTATTGTCAGCCCTTTTGTGTTTGTGATGTCGTTTGCATTTATTATTACTTTTGCCTTCTTGTTTGTCTGTTTGCGTGTTTGTTTCTGTGTTTTGTGGTTGACTGTCATAGTAATATGCAATATAAGTAATACATACTGATAAAGGTGATCCTTTGGGAGCGACAAACACAATTAAGAGAATAAAGCAGCAGACTCGGCTTTATTGAGTCTGTTCATGAGAAGTAATTAAAGAAGCAACACCTCTCACGCCCCTTGCACCGGGTTAAGCGGTATTCTACTTCAAAGCCACCTATATTATGCTCGCTGGTCCCAAAGGACCAGTAAAAATAACACTACTGATTCGTAGCACGGATGCTCGTGTATATATAAATACAAAAAAAAACAATAGCCTAGAAAGCCACAAAGAAGGATCCTGGTAAAGCTAGGTATACTTCTTCATAACTTCTTCTAATATCCAACAAAAAATTGGCTAGAGCTATCGATTATGTCTAGATGCGCATCTACAAATGATTAAATGAATTGAAGTGAATTGGGTTTTAAGGCGCACCAACACATGAAAGGTTATATGGCGCCTAAAAGGCATGAACATGCCAGGCTCATCTTCCATGTACATCGAGATAAAGTATGGAAAATGGGCCTAGAACCTTCTCACCCTGAACTGCGGAGCTGCAAATTCTATCGTAGAAACTCCATTTACGCTGGAGCCACGTTTATTGTTTTTCTGCCATTGCTGATGTGAGCGATAAGGCACCTGAAACAATACAGGGATCATGATGAAGACCTTTAATGAACATGAACAAAACATGATAAAATGAACATGAATTTGGGGCGATTCTACCCCTCTGCCTACCCCTCCAAAGGGATCTGCAGTGGCCCTATTCTTTTCCCCGTGACCAAACGGGGGCCCCCGGGAACCATACGGGGCCAAATGATTAAATGAACAAACCAGTGTAATAATTGGCAATTCAGAATTAGAACGAAGAAACATCATCTCAATGAGTAAACTAATGTAGCACGTAACTTCTCTTCATGAATTAACTGCAAAACACGAATCTCGATTTTCACGGTCCACGAAGTTTTCTCACGATCTTGTTAAAATTAACATGACACCAGTAGTTAGATATCTCCGCCCTATTGTTCATGTCGGAGTAAATTGACATGATACAGTTGCACTTGCTGTTGTTTATTGGAGACATCTTATTGGTTTGATTGGCGGTTGAAATGGATAAATGATTAACAACTTGCGTCACGTTAATTAGATATTCCTATCCAATATCTGTAACCGGTAAATACCGCACGGAAGCATTCCAGACGCATAATAAGAACGACACATTATATTAATCTTTGGTTAATGTTCTCTGCGAGCAAGCTATTTTCTCATAACTTGGTGTGGAGTACAGACATTGGTTCATACCAGACATCTGCGTTATACGTACTGCAAATGGACAGAATCAGAATTTTCAAAATATTCTATCAAGTTATTATGCCCCCGAAAAGGTTTCGGGGGCAAATAGTAATCGCACCGCGTCCGTCCGTCAATCCACAGTTTGTGTCCGGACTGTATCTTCAAAACCCCTTCAAAACTCCTTCCAGTCAAAAACAGGTACGCATTTTCGTGTCCGGACCGTAACGTCACAACCCCTGTAGGGATTTTTAAATTACTTGGCACAAGTGATCACCATAACATGACGATGTGTCGCGCGCAAAACCCAGGTCCGTTCCTCAAAGGTCAAGGTCACACTTGCAGTTCATAGGTCAAAAACAGGTACGCAATTTCGTGTCCGGACCGTAACGTCACAACCCCTGTAGGGATTTTTAAATAACTTGGCACAAGTGATCACCATAACATGAGGATGTGTCGCGCGCAAAACCGAGGTCTTCAAGGTCAAGGTCACACTTGGAGGTCAAAAGTCAAATTGGGTCCTGTCAATAACTCTAGCATTCATGGACGGATTTTCATATAACTTGGCACGAGTTCTCACCACAATAAGACGATGTGTCGCGCACAAAATCCAGGTCTGTGGCCCCAAGGTCAAGGTCATACTTAGAGGTTAAAGGACAAATTGTGTCCGGTCATTAACTTTTGCATGCCTGGACGGATTTTCAAATAACTTGGCACAAGTGCTCACCACAACCAAACGACGTGACGTGCACAAAATCCAGGTCCACGGATCCAAGGTCAATGTCATACTTAGAGGTCAAAGGACAATTCGGGGGCATTGATCACTTACAGTGATATTTCTTGTTTTCAATATGAGTTTCGTTATCTCCAGTAACAATACGCAGTTATTGAAATAACACACACTCTTAATGTGAAGTGATTATCATAGTGCGACGAATAGACGAATAGGTCCATAAAGCGTGTTTACTTATCTGCGCCTCTCTAAAACGCTCACTTTCATAGCTGGCTATGGCAAAGAAAACGCAGAGTTTGAGACAGCTGGACTTGTTAAAATATGCTTACCACTATTACTAAACGCTTGTTTTATGTCTTTTAGTCAAACAAGAATATGTTGAATAAACATAGTTTATTTAATTGAATCTGAATTATTCAGAAAAATCTAGTATTTTTCTTTAATTACTGACTTTATATCCTGCACGTGGATAATTATTCCACCGGTTTCAAAATTATTATAAATATTATTTAACAGACTTATGTAAATCAAGTTTTGTCAGAATACTATTGCATAAACATTTATTAAATGTTCACTATAACAATTTCTTAAACTTCTTAATTAATTAATTATAATTTTTCAGTTTCGGAACAGAGTTGCTTATAACCTCTTATCAAATTATGAAAGTCATTATAGTCAGTTAAATAAGAGGTCCAGAATGGCCCTAATTCGCTCATCCGATGACATTTGCAAACACGGAACAATTGTCTAACAAGATTATAATTTCATAACAGAATTCGATCGAGCAGTCGATGGCAGGCCATCGCAAATTCCCGCGCTAGCCATTACGTGTTCAGGTACAGTATATATATATATATAATATATGTATATATTTATATTTTTATATATTTTTATATATATATAAATAAATATATATGGTTATAGTATGATATCTCAACAGCTTCCCCAGTTTTGGGGACAGACCCCGAGGCGGCCAGTGCTGGATTGATGGTTGTACATGTATCCATCTGTTCATGCCCATTAAGTGTATATATGGTTATAGGGTGGGAATCTCAACGGTGTCCAAGTTATGAGCCAGGGGCTATTTCCCCATGGAGTCGAAACGAACCCATGGCCGATGCTGGTTGCATGGTTGTATCCGTCTGTTCATGCCGAGTAAGCGTTACAAATATGGTAATATGGTGCGATCTCAACGGTTTCGAAGTTATGACCCAGGGGCTATGTTCCCATGTGTGGGGACGGACCCCGTGGCCGATGCTGATTAGATGGTTGTGGGGGGCCACATTTGACCCCATGGTCTCAGTTTGAATAAGCATCATAAGTATCATAAGCTTATATTACATCTCAAATATTAGACCTCTGGCTGAAGTAGTTTATTCTTTATAACTCGACGTAAAATTGTGACTCCTGGGGATGGGCCAGAGTTGACCCCATGGTCAGCAATAAATACTGAAAAGGTGATCCCTTGGAAGCAACAAACACAAACAAGAAAGAAAAGTAGCAGACTCGGTTTTATTGAGTCTGTTCATGGGAGATAATTATAAGATGCAACACCTCTCACACCTCCTAGCACCGGCTTAAGCGATATTCTACTTTAAAGCAACATAGAATGGGCTTGATGATCCCAAAGGACCAGTAAATAATAACACTACTGATTTGTAGTCGGGGCGACAGCCTTGCTAGAGGACCATAAGCTTATGATTATGAGAGCTCTATACCTTGTGGCGTCACGGATTTTTTAAGTTTTCCCTATGTAAGTCTGTGTAATAAATGTGAAATCTTAGGCGGGCCCAGATTTGACTTCAGGGTCACCATTTGAACGAAACTGGTAGAGAACTATAAGCTTATAGTAAATGCAAAATATTAAAACTTTGGCTCTTGTAGTTTATGAGAAGGAGATGTTTTAAGTGTTTCCCTATATAAGCCTTTGTAATACGACCTCTGTGGCCGGGCCAAATTTGACCTGTGTCACCATGTAAACAAACTGTGTAGAGGACTGCACGCTTATAGTAAATGAGACGTATTAAATCTCTAGCTCTTGTAGTTTCAGTGAAGATTGTTTTAACATTTTCCCTCTGTTATTCTATGTAAAACATGTAATCCCTGAGGCGAGGCTAAATTAGACCCCAGGATCACCATTGGAACAAAACTGGTAGAGGATTATAAGCTCGTAGTAAACGCAAAATAGTAAACCTCTCGCTCTTGTAGTTTCAGAGAAGAAGAATTTTAAAATATTTCCCAATATATGTCTATGTAAAACATGCGACCACTGGGTCACGGCCAAATTTGACCCCAGGATCACCATTTGAACAAGATAAAGGACCTTTAGCTAATTAATGGTAAATGAAAAATATTGGCTCTTGTATGTTTTTCTCTATATAAAAAAGAGTATGATAATAGACCTTTGGAAACGGCCGAAAACGACACATACGAAATATTGCAGTCTCGGTTTGATTGAGACTGTTCATGAGCGGTAGTGAAATATGCTAGCTACCGCTCACGCCCTCTAGCTCCGGGTTGAGCAGAACTCAATATTAATAAAATCAATAGTACACAATTTTAACCATCCCGAAGATGGCATGCATATGGCGGTGGACATGGAGTTTATTGCTTCCCCATGTCGTACGGCGTATGGTCCCAGTATTTAATAAAATTAAATGCCCCGAAGAGCGAAATAAACATAATGGAATTTAGTTGGGAGCAGCGGTTATGAAGCCTGCATATCACAAGTAACAGTCAAAAGACTAAATTAAAAAGCAGACAACATATCCTATAAGTGGTTAAACAATACCCAGAGCCTTTAATCTACTTAAACAATGTGAACCCTGGGGCAGGGCCAAATTTTAACTCAGTGTCACCATATGAACAAACTTTGTAGAAAACCATACGCTTATGATTCTTTCCATATTTAAGTCTATGTGAAACTGTGATAGAACACCATATGCTTATGCTACAAGGAGTATATGATAGCTCTGTGCCTTGTCGTTTCAAAGAAGACGATTTTTTATGTTTTCACCTATCTAAGTCTATGTAAAACATGCAAAATCTCTATATACAAATTGGCCATTTTTGACCCCGGGGATTTTTTTTGAACAAACTTGATAGTACAGGGGTGGTCGATCATTAATAAAGAAAAACTGTCGAAATCTGTTCAGTGTTTCTTGGGAAGAAGATTGTTTAAAGGTTTTGACCTTTTGTGACAGTCCTCATTCGATGAGACATAGACTTTGTAAAGGAATAAGGTAGAGCCTTCATGTGTGGTCACTTGCTATTAATACGTGATCTTAGTAAATATTATTAGAAACAAACAAGAAGAGAACAGTTTTAATATAGTTTTTAATACCGGTAGTGTAAAGAGTAAATAGACTATTCAGTGGTGGTGGATATACGTGTACAGTGATATTAGATACAGAAGAAGTAACCTAGCAGTACCACTGCTGGGGTTCGCCATTTCTGGCGGTGAAGAATATTACAACAACAACAATGGCGGCCATACTGGATGAGTTTAACAAATTTGACAAAGCAATGACCTTAGGTTTTTAATGAAAGGTTTTGCGTTTGTTCAAACTACATCTAATGACTGTGCATTTCAGGGTACCTATGCGTCGAATATGAATCGAGATTTTCTTTTATTGACTTTCTATATGTTTTCATTCCTGACATGGTTGAATAGAATGAAAACGGACGCTCCTGAATCTGTTTTCAATCTTCGCGTAGCCATCGTCTAAGCTTCGCAAAGTCAAAAAGTCAAAAAATCATTTTGAACCCTCATGATTACATGTAATTTTATTGACAGCCGAAAACCAAAATGGCGACGGCGGAACATTCCATTTTTCTAGGATAGGGTGACTTAAAAAATCAGATGACCAACAGTGGTGTAAATAACAAAATATAAACGCAGTATACTATTTACCCACACTTTATTTGCCATATATAATGGCTTCCATTCCAAAATAAAGGATAAGTATGATTGATTGCCGGAGGTGCTGAACATTGAACAACAACAGCACCCTGCATAACCTACGTTTTACTTGGTACATCCGAACCCTAGAAACAGATATGCGCAGACGACAATTTCTAAAAATAAGGCCGCCATGTTGTTTTAATTTTACAATGTAAACAATGGTGTCAAAATGAATTTTAGGCTTTGTGAAGCATACCGGATGGCTATGACAGATCCAGGAGCGTCTATTTTCATTATATCTAACCATATCAGGTATGAAAACATATAATAAGTAATAAAAAAAATATCGATTCATATTTGACGCACAGGCACCCTGAAATGCACAGTAATCTGGAACAGCTTCCTTCCACAGAGAAGTCTAACTGAACCAGAGCTTAGTGAGACATCTACACTGGTTAAAATTATATTATACGATTATATTTGTTTTCTATTTAAATTTCAGGATTAGCTGGTGGTAAAGGTCGGAGTGTCTGACATGATAATATTTTCTGATGTTATAGGTTACAGACATCGATAATAGTCATCTAGATGGTTAAATGTTCGTTGAGCTGGCTACATGTGTATAGCCGCAATTTCGCAGATGCTATTTTATTACCGACGTACGCAAGAAACACCCATGTATCTCAAAGTTATATCAGCTATATGAAGTGTCTGCATACACGCTAGTATTCACATACATATGAATTCACATGCGCATATGCACGTTTATAAAGGTAGGTAATTTCGAAAGTGTTCCCTACCTTTGCGATCTTTGGAGATCGCCAATCCCTACATTTATATACTGATATCGTATTTATATTCTCAATGCTTCGTTTTCTTACTTAAATTTTGAATAGGTTGTTCCACTATGCAAGCCTTTAAAGGCTCTTTGTATGGTTTAACTTAATTAAAGTTTGAATAGGTTGTTCCACTATTCAAGCCTTTAAAGGCTCTGTGTATTTTTTAAACACCACACCATTAAAATATATTGCCTGCTCTTAAATTTAGTTGTTTTTTACGCTTATCTATGATAACTATTCTTCATTAACTCTGTTCCCAACTAATTATTTCACCTATTGTTTTCTTGATTAGGGCAAAGCATTTATTAAGACACCGGGACCATACGCCGTTGACCATGATATGGTATGAAACCACCACATTAGTTTAAACTTAGTTATTTTACATCGATTGTAACAAAATCTTATTTTAATCACTCTCGATGTCATGAGTTAAACCAGAAATGTCTCATTCCATTCTCTTTTTAAACAGATGGGTCAGGGTAAGCTTCAGTAACTTTGTTTCGCCATCGGTTGTGAAGTTATTGAGTACATTTCTATTAAATATATTTATCTCGTTGTTGTAAATATCCGTATTGGCGCCAAATAAACTATTTGGTGTTGCGGTGCCTTCAAACCCAATGCAATTCAATTCACGAATTTCTAAACGACGTGTCGCGCACAAAATCCAGGTCCATGGCTCCAAGGTCAAGGTCATACTTAGAGGTCAAAGGTCACTTCGGGGGCATTTGTCACTTACAGTGATATTTCTTGTTTTTAACACTACTTTTATATAAGTGGCGTGGCGTAAACGCGCTCTTTAGCCTATTTTTCTGGTACTTGCACTTGGTCTAGGATTGGTTGCTTTAAATATTGATCCTTTTGTTGCACGTTTGCTAAGCACAAAACCACCCCTTTTCAACTTCACCCAAAATACCGGGCTTAACTGTATTTTGTAGCATGACATGCAAAAGTACACAAGAAAATTATTTTCTATTCAATTTTTGACAATAAAATAACGAATTTCACATAACTTAATCGTAAAACAAAATTAATTGTTGAGTTTAAAGCTGTTGGTAAAACTAGCCACCGTAAAATGTCGAATTGAAATGTTGATGTTCAGCGAACTTTAAGTTGTATATGTTAAGAATGACGATCACGTTAGATTAATAGGCATGTTCTCCGTTTCATCTACCTATCTTTATATATAAACTGGATTTATCTGGATTTATCCGGAAAAGTCTGAAATTTGACGTCAATTGGGTTCCTAAAATCAAATAGTAATGACAGTGTTCAAACAGTACTTTACCTAATGAAACATCAAAGCCAACGTTGGAAGTTTCTAACCTGGAATTGAAGTCGGTTCATGTCGGAAGGATAGTTAAAATAATTAAATATACAATATGTACCAAGGCATTGACTTTCTTCTTTCTCGAACAATGACGTATTCTCGATACTTCAAATGTGAATTTCAGTGTTGTTCTGTTGTTCTATTTACAAAGGATGTACTTGTTTTGTAAGCAACGCTATGTAATTAATATGAAATGCTGACGGTGTTGTTAAGTGCTTATCGATAAGTTGGAAGTTTCTAACCTGGAATTGAAGTCGGTTCATGTCGGAAGGATAGTTAAAATAATTAAATATACAATATGTACCAAGGCATTGACTTTCTTCTTTCTCGAACAATGACGTATTCTCGATACTTCAAATGTGAATTTCAGTGTTGTTCTGTTGTTCTATTTACAAAGGATGTACTTTTTTTGTAAGCAACGCTATGTAATTAATATGAAATGCTGACGGTGTTGTTAAGTGTTGTTAAGTGCTTATCGATAAGTTGAGTAGATCCCGTGCTTGATTTTGTTAAGTTCGAATTATTAATGTTTCGCCTTTACTCCAGTATTTGGCTGTCTCTCGTATGTGTATAAATGTGTTTTTAAGTAGATATGTGTGTATATATGTGTATATATGTGCTTATATGTGTATATATGTGTTTATATGTGTATATATTGTTTAAAAGTGTTTATATATGCTTGTTTGAGTATACATATGTTTATATGTGTTTACACATGCATGTGTTAAGACGATCAGTTATTTGATAGTGATTGTATACGTGTATTTATGAATGTTCATGCATGTAAACATAATTCCTTTTAAGTTCTAATACATATATTTAGCGTTTCTCCATTATCAGTAATTATTTCAGTCTCTGTCTCACGATTTCACTGAACCTACCCCTCCCCACCCCAATTCTTACCGTGTTAATATTAGTGACTTATGTGTTTATGAAAGTGGTGTATGTGTATAAGAAAGTCAGTTATTGTGCTTTGATTGTGGTTATGTAATAGATAGAGTCTGGTCTCAGCGAGTTGGCTTATTTAAACACCGAGATGGGCGTAGCCCATCGAGTTTGGTCTCAGCGAGTTGGCTTATTTAAACACCGAGATGGGCGTAGTACATCGAGGTGTTTAAATAACCAACGAGCTGAGACAGACTCTATCTTTTTTGTAGCATGGTGTACTTAGTAACGCTGTGACGTCATAGTGACCGTACTCTAAATTCCAATATCCGGTAGTTGTAGAACGGCATAGCCACGCCCCTTTAGTTACCCGAAATTAAACGATTTAATGCTCAGCATTCATCAAAGGAAATGTCACCGACCATGCTACAATTAGGAATATGTGCATGCTTGTAGACATTGCACTTATATGCGTTATTAATTAGTTTCTTGATATATTCACCTTTACATTAATACATAATAGAGTTAATAAATCTGTAAAATTATGGTTAAAAAATACAATCCTGATTGATTGAGGTTCTTTGAGTTACGATGAATAGTCAGCTTTTGGAAGTTAGGATGACGTCTACCTATATCCTGAAAAAGACGGTAACCTGTAATGTTTAACTTCAATCTTGGCCTATCGTGCACTTAGGTGTTTATTCTCTTGTTACTATGGCTTCTACCAAGTCATTTAGTACTGGTTTTATGGCTTTCTATGCTTGCTTCTTTCGTATATACATTATACATCCTATTACTGCTTCATACTTTTTAAAAAGATACAGCCTGACGAGACTTCTTTATTTACACTGTCCCATTTTATTGGGATGACAATAGGGTAAGTAAGAATGAGGTTTGGTGAATTCAGACCATGGTTTCAATCGCCATCGACGTTTTGTCACTGACCGTTCCAATGCGGTACCAATATTGTCGACGCTTTTGTTAGTGATGTCACATAATAAATGCTTATTTGTCATTGTAATTGTTTTGTTTTTAATGTGTAATTTGGATTGAACCTGTGAATGCTGCATTCCTGTTCGACTTTTATATCTACTGGAATTGATGAGTTATTCGGAGAGAATGTGTTTAGTACAACACCCCAAAAGAGTTTCCTTATGGTAATACATCCATTTACCAATAAGTCTCTCTATCAAAGAGCAAATATTGCGAAGCTATTTTGACAGAGAATCTTTCCACTTGATTTATTAGTGGTCTACTTATATGTGAAAGTAGCATTGTTCTATCAAAACGTCCAAAATACAAAAAGTCAAAATTGATTAATGACATCACTCAATCATAAATATCTACATTGTGTTGCAGAGAGTGAGTCTGATATTTAAGAGTTTAGATTGAACTCATTCTTACATAGTTATTTGTCAGTTTTAATATTATTTCAGACTAAAAAGTTCTAGCTTCCATATGGCTCTATACTTGTAATTTATCTATTCGTAGTTTTTTCCTCGTCTGATTGTGCTGTCTGAAGTCATGATATATTTTCAGAACGTCTGTTAAGCACATAATTGATTTTCTTATTTTCGTTTGTACCTTTTAATAATATGTTACGGACATACACTTTTAGCTAGACAGATTGGTCGATGTTCATGTACGTACGAATATGGTTACACTAGCACGTTTAGTGCAAGGCGCTATCCCAAAGACAAAGGCAACATACAGAATGTATAGATGCAAAAAACACTGGTATAGATAAAGTGTTACACAGAAACCTGTGAAAATGTTGGAGCTTGTAAAGGAAACAGGAATAAAACGCCATTTGGCTGCACAAATGTATGAGGAAATGCTCCCACATAAACAAAACCATATTTGTTCACCTAGTTCAAAACAAGACATCAGCTTAATTAAATTTCAGAAATAAACAGTAATCAGCAAGACATCGATTATAGGATAGTATCAAAGATTAAAATGCAGTATTGGTCCCTCATCACATGATCTAGCTATATATTCAACTATATATTTACATACCGACCGATGTTTACTAATGCGACCCCCTGCAGTGACTCTCTCGTGTTCTACGATATTTATGTCAACATTCATTTAAAAATTGTCTTACTTAAAATGTATTACTATTCTCAATATGAGTTTCGTTATCTGCAGTAACAATACGCAGTTATTGAAATAACACACTCTCTTAATGTGACGTGCTTATCATAGTGCGACGAATAGACGAATAGGTCCATAAAGCATGTTTACTTATCTGCGCCTCTCTAAAACGCTCGCTTTCATAGCTGGCGTCAGCTATGGCAAGAAAACGCCGAGCTTTTAGATAGCTTGTTTTGTTAAAATATGCTTACCACTATTACTAAACGCCATTTTTATGTCTTTCAGTCAAACAAGAATATGTTGAATAAAACATAGTTTATTTAATGGATTATATTGAAACTGAATTATTCAGAAAAATCTATATTTTTTTTAAATTACTGACTTTATATCCTGCACGTGGATAATTATTCCACCGGTTTCAAAATTATTATAAATATTGTTTACAGACTGTGTATTATGTAAATCAAGTTTTGTCAGAATGCTATTGCATAAACATTTATTAAATGTTCACTATAACAATTTCTTAAACTTCTTAATTATTATTTTTTTATTATTTTTTAGTTTCGGAACAGAGTTGCTTTGAACTGCTTATCAAATTATGAAAGTCACTACAGCCAGTTAAATAAGAGGTCCAAAATGGCTCTAATTCGCTCATCCGATGATATTTGCAAAGAAAAGACGGAAAAATAGTCAAACAAGATTATAATTTCATAACAGAATTCGATCGCGCAGTCGATGGCATGCCATCGCAAATTCCCGCGCTAGCCGTTACGTGTTCAGGTATAGTATAGTATATATATATATATATATATATATAAAAGTATATAGTTATAGTATGGGATCTCAAAAGCTTCGCCAGTTGTGGGGACAGACCCCGAGGCGGCCAATGCTGGTTAGATGGTTCATGTATCCATCTGTTCATGCCCAGTAAGTGTATATGTAATATGTATAGCATAATTTTTCGAGTATATGCGATTTATACTGCCTCTCGAGGGCCGTTTTGTACCAGAGCCATTTATCCAACTACGCATGTGAAAGAAGGTTTAGGGTGTTGCAGTTTTCAGTAAAAATAACAGCTCGATCCAATCAAGAAATTGCATTATCACGCGGCATGAGCATGAACCATGTTTTGATTATTGCAGCCAATCGCCTGTGTATATTATTGGGCAAATCCAATGTCAAGGAGTGCTGTTTTGATAATAGGTAGTCGTGGTTTACATTTTTGATTGACAGGCTGTGTGTAAAAATTTCAACTACGCGCGTGTAAAATTCAGTAGACCATGGTATAACTGCCGAATCTGTCTGTTATAGCACGATTGAAATATACCGGCATTTATAGCACGGTTTAGGCGCAGACCTTCAGGTTGATGGAAATTATATCATAATAAGCAAGAACAAAGGAAAACCATTAGAGCTATGATACAAATGGTTATAGGGTGGGGATCTCAACGGTGTCCAATTTATGAGCCAGAGGCTATTTCCCCGTGGAGTCGAAACGAACCCCATGGCCGATGCTGGTTGCATGGTTGTATCCGTAATATGGCGAGATCTCAACGGTTTCGAAGTTATGACCCAGGGGCTATGTTCCCATGTGTGGTGACGGACTCCGTGGCCGATGCTGGTTAGATGGTTGTATCCATCTGTTCATGCTCTATGGTTACAGAGAAATAATCATTTAATGTTTTTACCTATATAAGTCTATGTCAAATATGTATCCTCTGTGTGGGGCCACATTTGACCCCATGGTCACAGTTTGAACAAGCATCATAAGTATCATAAGCTTATAGTAATGTCAAATATTAGACCTCTGGCTGAAGTAGTTTATTCTTTATAACACGACGTAAAATTGTGACCCCTGGAGATGGGCCAGAGTTGACCCCAGGGTCAACAATAAATACTGAAAAGGTGATGCCCTTGAAGCAACAAACACAAACAAGAGAGAAAAGTAGCAGACTCGGTTTTATTGAGTCTGTTCATGAGAGGTTATTATAAGATGCAACACCTCTCACGCCTCCTAGCACCGGCTTAAGCGATATTATACTTGAAAGCAACATAGAAAGGGCTTGATGATCCCAAAGGCCCAGTAAATAATAACACTACTGATTTGTAGTCGGGGCGACAGCCTCGCTAGAGGACCATAAGCTTATGATTATAAGAGCTGTATACCTTGTGGTGTCAAGGAGTTTTTAAGTTTTCCCTATGTAAGTCTGTGTAATACATGTGAAATCTGGGGCGGGCCCAGCTTTGGCTCCAGGGTCACCATTTGAACGAAATTGGTAGAGAACTATAGGTTGCGGTATCCTAAATATAGCATGGACTTGGCCACGCCCCTTTCCAGGAGTGACCTCAGCCAGAAGTGAAAGATCACACAAAATTAAAACATGCCAGATAAATGTTTCAAAATACATTTTCAGAGTTGTTAATTAATTAATAAATAACATTTATTAAAATGAGAGCATTTATCTTTACCAAATGTATTTTTTCAACATGAAATTGTGAGATTAACCCCCACTCAAAAACAGGTAAATATTTACTGCGGTTTTGCATGTAAACAAATATGGCGGCCCCAATGGAAAGTTCTGTAGGGGAAACATGCTGAATTTTAACTTTCAGCACATTGGACTTGGACTTACCTTGACTTTTTGAATTTGTATGTTTATTTTTTATTTTTTATCTTCGGAAAAGCTTAGCATTGTGGCCTATGGGAAAGCAATTAGTGTACCACAGCCTATAAGCTTATAGTAAATACAAAATATTAAAACTTTGGCACTTGTAGTTTAAGAGAAGGAGATGTTTTAAGTGTTTCCCCATATAAGCCTTTGTAAAACATGTGACTTCCGTGGCCGAGCCAAATTTGACCAGTGTCACCATTTCAACAAACTTGATAGAAGACTACACGCTTATAGTAAATGAGACGGATTAAACCACTAACTCTTGTAGTTTCAGAGAAGATTGTTTTACCATTCTCCCTCTGTTATTCTATGTAAAACATGTAATCCCTGAGGAGGGGCTAAATTAGACCCCAGGGTCACAATTCTAACATAACTGGTACACGATCATAAGCTTGTAGTAAACGCAAAATAGTAAACCTCTGGCTCTTGCAGTTTCAGAGAAGAAGATGTTTAAAATATTTCCCAATACATGTCTATGTAAAACATGCGACCACTGGGTCATAGCCAAATTTGACCCCAGGATCACCATTTGAACAAAATTGATAAAGGACCATTAGCTAATGGTAAATGAAATATATTGGCTCTTGTAAGTTTTTCTCTATATAAGTCTACTTAAACAATGTGAACCCTGAGGCGGGGCCAAATTTGAACTCAGGGTCACCATATGAACAAACTTTGTAGAAAACCATAAGCTTATGGTAAATGCAACATATTAAACCTTTGGTTCTTTCCATGTATAAGTCTATGTGAAACTATGGTAGAACACCATATGCTTATGCTACAAGGAATATATCTGCCTTGTAGTTTCAAAGAAGACGATATTTTATGTTTTCACCTATCTAACTCTATGTAAAACATGCAAAGTCTCTATATAAAAATTGGCCATTTTTGACCCCGGGGAATTTATTTGAACAAACTTGATAGTACAGAGGTGGTCGATCATTAATAAAGAAAAACTGTCGAAATCTGTTCAGTGTTTCTTGAGAAGAAGATTGTTTAAAGGTTTTGACCTTTTGTGATAATGGAGGCCATACTGGATGAGTTTAACAAATTTGACAAAACAATGACCTTAGGCTCATCCATGAGAAGTATAATGAAAATTGACTAAGCGGATACTGAGGAGATGTCGTTTGAAGCAATTATTGACGGGCGGAATTCGACGGCCGAAAAGCGATCACAATAGTTCACTTGAGCCTTCGACTCAGCAGAGATGAAATGTGCAGTTCGTATACACAAAGGTTTTGCGTTTGTTCAAACTACATCTAATGACTGCGACTAATCTGGAACAGCTTCCTTCCACAGGGAAGTCTAACTGAACCAGAGCTTAGTGAGACATATACACTGGTTAAAATTATATTATACGATTATATTTGTTTTCTATTTAAATTTCAGGATTAGCTGGTGTTAAAGGTCGGAGTGTCTGACATGATAATAGTTTCTGATGTTATAGGTTACAGACATCTAGATGGTTAAATGTTCGTTGAGTTGGCTACAACCGTATAGCCGCAATTTCGCAGATACTATTTTAATACCGACGTACGCAAGAAACACTCATGTATCTCTAAACTTGGATGAGGATGTTCCCCGAGCAACTTCTTATGGGTTGTATGTGTCTCAACTTATTCGTTTTTCAAGAGCTTGTACTCGAATAGAAGAGGACTTTAATATCCGTAATCCTTGTATGACTAAAAAGCTACTCAATCAGGGTTACCGTTACCATAAACTTCGTAAAACATTTGCAAAATGTTATTATCGTAACCCTGATCTTCTTTCCAAATATAAAAGTAATTTAAGGACTCTACTGCGACAAGGACTATCACAATCTGACTTCTATGGTGATGTGATTTATAAACTTCGTAAATTCTTGGTCATGATCACTTTCATACTATCTTTGTTAAACTTATTAAAAAGTTTATCAAAAGAGGTTATGACCCTATCATTTTGCAATGTACTGCATGCTTGGTGGTGGACCCTTTTACAGTTCGCCACTATGCTTTCCTCTTTAATTGTACGATGACCGGACATAGTGTGGACCTATGATGACGCCTACCTAAAGCCCATCGGGACGGTGGCGTTTGATGTTTGTCTATGATCTTTCTTGTCGTGCCCTTAATGGTTTATTCTCTTGTTGCTCTGGCTTCTGCCAAGTCACTGAGTACCTTCATTGTGGCTTTCTATGCTATTGTTTTTTTTGTATTATATTTACACGAGAAGATTTGTGTTTTACTTATATTGCCCATTGATGCTGCCTTGTTGGTTAGAGATTAGATCATGGCTGGGATTTCTTTATTTACACTGTCCTGATTTAATGGGATGACAGTAGGGTAAGTGTGAGGTTTGGTGCACCCTAGAACCGGTTTAAACCCCCAGTGGCCTACTTTGCCACTGACCGTTCCAAGGCGGTAGCCCTATTGTCAACCCTTTTGTGTTTGTGATGTTTTACTTTTGCCTTCTTGTTTGTCTGTGTGCGTGTTTGTTTCTGTGTTTTGTGGTTGACTGTCCTTCTTGAATGCTACTTTCCCTGTCCGATCATTTTATATTTCTTTATATGAGCTATATGTAGTGTCTGCATACACGCTAGTATTCACATACATATGAATTCACATGCGCATATGCACGTTTATAAAAGTAGGTAAATTCGAAAGTGTTTCCTACCTTTGCATGATCCTAAAAAGTGACTAAATTGGTTCGGATCTTTGGAGATCGCCAATCCCAACATTTATATACTGATATTGTATTTATATTCTCAATGCTTCGTTTTCTTACTTACATTTCGAATAGGTTGTTCCACTATTCAAGCCTTTAAAGGCTCTGTGTATGGTTTAACCACCATTAGGATATATTGCCTGCTCTTAAATTTAGTTGTTTTTTACGCTTATCTATGATAACTATTCTTCATTAACTCTGTTCCCAACTAATTATTTCACCTATTGTTTTCTTGATTAGGGCAAAGCATTTATTAAGACACCGGGACCATACGCCGTTGACAATAAAATGGTATGAAACCACCACATTAGTTTAAACTTAGTTATTTTACATCGATTGTAACAAAATCTTATTTTAATCACTCTCGATGTCATGAGTAAAACCAGAAATGTCTCATTCCATTCTCTTTTTAAACAGATGGGTCAGGGTAAGCTTCAGTAACTTTGTTTCTCCATCGGTTGTGAAGTTATTGAGTCCATTTCTATTAAATATATTTATCTCATTGTTGTAAATGAGGTATTGATATATCCGTATTGGCGCCAAATAAACTATTTGGTGTTGCGGTGCCTTCAAACCCAATGCAATTCAATTCACGAATTTCTAAGCGTGAAATTGAAACAGTAATTTCACTTAGCTTGACGAAACAAAAACACATTTAAAATATAAACTAACATGAATTATAATCTAAGGAATGTTCAATATATTTTACTGTGTGTCTCTCGTATGTTTCAAGTAGTATTACCCGTCGAATAACATTATTTGCATAATTTACATATTTTGATATTAAAGGTATGTTTACAAGGGTATGAAGAATGTATGTGTACATAGGTTTACGTCAACATTTTAAACTTTTGTTTACACAATATTTCAATACCTATTTGTCATGTAGACACCGATTATGTTCATACCTATGGCCATGCACGATCATATATTAATATCGTGTGGTAAAATGGGATTACTAAAATACAGTGAGACTGATGTCAGATATTTGAAAAGATAGGCTCTACATAACATTGACATTTATGATAGCGTAAGTCACGACATATGGCGTGACCTGCCCGTTTTTACAAACGCTTACATATATTAATATAACTTAAAGGGACACGCGGCAATCTTGAAGTATTATCACGCACTGAAAATTAACATCTCGAGTAAGTAATACAATATCAGTTTGACTTTAAAACTGCTTGCATACATTTAAACCTAAAGTTTGAGTTTTCATTTTCTTGTCTTATTCTACTATAGGTTTAAATAATTATTAGTGCAATATGATCAGCAGTAAGTAATATGCAGAAACAATATGACTTATACTTTTCTTTTAATTAATAATAATGTTTGAATAAATGAATTGTATGTAGAAAAACTAATAAGACGCCGTGCGTAATTAATAAAGCAAGTGTTTGCTGTTTGTCCCTTTAATATATCCAATACAAATACTGCTTGTTTTCTTATTCTTTCTGTTATTACTTATTGGTCCTTTGGAATCATCAAGTCCAATATTGGTGGCTTTAAAGTATAATACCACTTAAGCCGGTGCTAGGGGGCGTGAAAAGTGTTGCACCTTTTATTACCTCTCATGAACAGACTCAATAAGACGAGTCTGCTTCATTTCTGTATTGTTTGTGTTTGTTGCTTCCAAATGATCCCATCTTCAATATTTATTGTATAGTAAATATACACATAAATCATGTTAATGCGTTTTATATCCTCTTCCGATTAATTTAATCTGGTAGTTGTATTAAAAGCGTTGCAATAACATGTTTCGAAGCTTCTCCGTGGCCGAATGGTTAACGACGTTGCGTTGTGAACCTTCGCCTCTCACCGCTGCGGGTTCGAATCCCACTGGCAGCACGACTTGTAAGTGAGGAAGTGTCGATTCTTACGGATGGCGGGGGTGTACAGTACTGGTTCTACCCAGAAAAGTGGGTGGTCTGCCTCCACCACAAAAAATCGACCGTCATATATAACCTTACATGTGTTGAAAATGACGTTAAACACAATGCAAACAAACACAATACATGATTTCGCTTATGAACAAACTTTATCAAACCGATTCCGCTGGTTTAACTACTGCTTTCATTAACTGTCACATTTAATATAAGGCAGATTAATCCTGCTAATGCGTTATTCAACCCATTGTCTGTGACATTTATTATGACAGAGCTTCTTGTTTACAAGTCTTCGGGGCTTACTATAACACAAGGTTATAATTCATTTCATACGTTCTGAGACTGCCATTACATCTACGAGTCTCAGGCCGTATCTTACGTAAAAGAACATAAATAAAGCTAGATGTCTGAGGTTTGTCGACTGGATTTAACACGGATATTAAAGGAAACTGGGAAATGGTGTTCCATTCTTTTCCGCTTGAATGTAAACGTACTGTTTCACTGTTGTTGAATATATAACTATATATATTATTCAAAAGTTTGCTAAGCACCTAAAGAAAGATACAAATATCGGACAGGGAAAGCAGCATTCAAGGACGACAGTCAACCACAAAACACAAAAACAAACACGCAAACAGACAAACGAGAAGGCAAAGGTAATAAAAATTGCAAACGACATCACAAACACAAAAGGGTTGACAATAGTGCTACCGCCTTGGAACCGTCAGTGGCAACAAAGGCCACTGGGGGTTTGAACCGGTTCTAGGGTGCATCAAACCTCACACTTACCCTAATGTCATCCCATTAAAACAGGACAGTGTAAATAAAGAAATCCCCGCCATGATCTAAACTCTCACCAACAAGGCAGCATCAATAGGCAATACAAGTAAAACACAAATATGCTCGTGTAAATATAATACAAAAAAACAATAGCCTAGAAAGCCACAATGAAGGTACTCAATGACTTGGCAGAAGACAGAGCAACAAGAGAATAAACCAGTAAGGGCACAACATAACCCTTTTCACCTTTCATCCCGAATACTGCGCGAAATTGTATTTTGTAGGGTGACATTCATAAATACACAAGACAATTGTTTGACATTTTTGACAAAAATAATGAATTTCACATACATTAATCGTAAAAGAAAATTATTTGTTGAGTTTTATGCTGTTGGTAAAACCTGCCACAGTGAAATGTCGGACTTAAATATTGGTGCTTAGCAAACTTTGATTAGTATAACTGAAATTGGTAGACTCGAGAGTAACTTTACATAAAGCAATATGAACGAGTTACTGGTGAAATAGTTTCAGTTCGACAAACATCCGAAATGTCGGCATAAGTCAGAAATATATTCGTAAAATTGTTTTACATCGCAATCACATGCCAGCGAGACATAGTCGACTATAATTATACTGATACATCTTGCGGTGTGTTCAAAGATATTCGATTAGAATAAACGAAACTACCTATACCATTGCCTTCGAAGTCCCTGTAGTTCAGTTGTCTGATCAAGGTCGTATGTTCGAATCCCGATAGAGGCAAATAAAAAACATGATGTGGACATGTATAGTGTTAGTTGTGTACAGGTACGATGTGCACCGAATTTGCCAAGTGCTGATGAACATGAAATTACAAATAAAGACAAATCTACAAAGACGCAAGCGATTTAAATATTACATTATGGTCGGCAATATTTAAGCATAATATGAACTTGCTAGACTAGAAAAAATATGTTTCATTATACTCATATTGTTCCAATTGACAATGTTAAAATGATTCCACAAGGGAAAAAATTCTTATAATGAAATACTGCTGTTTTTTCAGCTCAGTGTTGTAAATTCCATTTAGGAAAAATACATGTTACATTGATAAAATATAATAAGATGTTTCATTAACAAAACTAGCCGAGTCGTCGAGGTTTTCTGACCAAACTATTACATAAACAAAAAATTAATAGGACGAATCATGGGGACAGTTTTGTAACATATGCATATTTAATATGAAATGAGACACACTGTATGGTGGTATTATTCGTTTTTGGATGTGCACCCATTATTCTTGTCGCCTCTAGTTTCATTAAATACATATAATACAAATATTTAATTAAATTCGCTGTGCAAATCACTCACAAAAAAGATACACGTATATGTGACACCCTGGTGACATGTTTACTGTGTTGCGCAGATGCACCTGCACGACCAGACATCTGAAAAGTGCTTTATGACGACACTGCACAAACATAATCGCACCATTGATATATGCATGATGTACTTTAAGCGACATCAACTGATTCCATAGTGGTAAGATACCTATAAATAATGTGGTTAGTGAAGTCAAATATGATATAGAGCCAGGATATCGGCATAACTTCGTCAAGTACGTTGCTAATTTGTTTAAAGGGTACAACACTTTTGAACATACATATGGTTACAGAGTATACAATGAGTGCTTACTGCCTATTAAAACATCATATTTGCTGAATGATTTTTAATTCAAATATTGAAGTTTTTTTAGTTTTTTTTAGAAAAAACAACAACACAAAAATAAACAACAACAATAAACAATAACAAATAATAAACAATATCTCCAACCAACCTGTCCCCATTTGTGTCATTTATTTTAAAACCCTTTGAGCAATGGACAATTAATTTATCTTTATACAACTAATATGGATACGGAGGCAGAAAAAACATAATGACATATTCGGTTACAAAATACAAAATAGCAGTTCATGAAAATGGTTTCATCTAAATCTTTATTCAATTATTTTCGACTTCGTAATGTACCTAATGGTTGCAATGAAATTAACGCCTACCTCATCCACACTTGTTTAAACATTGCATTTATATTTTATGTATAAACATATTTTTCAAATTTATAATAAATACTGCAAATGGAATAGAGGCAACAAACACAAACAAGAGGGAAAAGTAGCAGAATCGGTTTTATTAAGCGTAAATTTAACATTCATTAAGCAAATTATATAATAAATAGTATGTTCAAATGTTTAAAAAGAGGATTGGATCATTAGCAAAAACACACCGAACAGTGATTAACTTAAACTCGTATTACTGGGTACAATATTGAAATCGATGTTTTATTAAGAAACATTTTAGTTCTTTTACAAATATTTATAACGTAATACATAAGTATTTCAAAAGCTCTATAAAAGAAAAGGTGCACCCTTCTCTGAAATGATTTACAACATATAGTGTATTGATTGCTAAGTGCCATGTGACGTACATACAAAGTCATGTGACGTACATACAACGTCAACGCTGGTAACCTCTTTAACTCTAGTTGATGTTGTTTGCTGTAATACACCTTTTAATTTGTTATGTCAAATGCCTTGCAATTGTCGTTTGTTTCTATTGAAAGGACAACTGGCAATTCTCCAGCATTGCAATTACCATCTCAATCTATGTATCCAGTATTATATCCAGTATTATTTTAACTTTAAACCTGGTTATATATTATTAATACAATTTGGAAGTTTCAAATTTTCTTCATTATTTTAACATACTGTTTAAACACTATTTTGGTGAAATATATCAACAATTAGTAATGAACATAATCAATTTGCTCTGAACTATTTAGATACTTAACAATGTGGTTATTTCTCATTATTGTAGTTGTAAATTAAAATAATAATAATAATAATAATAATAATAATAATAATAATAAAATAACTAGACTAAATTAGATTAAAAACAATCATGATTGCATTATGTTGTTGGATACACATTAATACGGTGCCTGAATTAATTAGTTGTTCATTTGTCCCAAAGCTAACATTTTTGACTTGTGATTTGCGAATACCTAGAACCATTTTCTTAATGTCAGCATTCGACTGTTATTTTGCAGATATTATTTCAATTATAAATATAATATATATATATATATATATATATATATAGCTTATATATATATATATATATATATAGCTGCTGGCAATAATCATTGTTCGGTAAAACAGCATCTAGAAATTATAATTGTCAGATTTCAGTAAAACGAGCGTGATTCAAACACAGGTTTTTAGTACGCCTTCTTTTGAAGTTTAGATTTATTTTTGAAATAAAAGAAGATTCAGGTTATTACCTCCAGCTATATCTAGAGTAAAATATAGTATAATATCGATAGTATCGATAAGGAAAAGTCATACAACGAATCAAACCGGTTACCCATTATATTCAAATCCTAAATTAAACGTTCAAGTCAGCCGAGCCCAAACACGCCTTTAACCTTTTATTATTTAACCTTTTATATTAATATGTATGTTTTATTTTTTAACCTTTTATATTAATATGTATGTTTTATTTTTTTAACCTTTTATATTAATATGTATGTTTTATTATATAAATACAGCAAATGGGATTCTTTGGAAGCAACGAACACAAACAAGGAGTGGAGTGCGTGGTCCAGTTGTAGAGCGTCGGACTTCAGATCGAGAGGTCGTGGGTTCGATCCTCGCCGTTGCCATGTTATTTATCCTTGAGCAAGATAATTAATCCACATTGCTTAGTACTAGTTTTACCCAGGAAGCCATCGAGAGTGATTAATATAAGTTGGAAGAACTTGCTTCGCAATCGATGAAAATGAAATATGTTTAAAAATAAATAAAAGCAAAAAATAAAGCAAGCAAGATAAGACAGTAGCAGACTCGAATGTGTCATGAGAGGTTACATAACAGTACACTCATCTTTTTAAAAACAATTGTATAAAGTTGTTTCTTTTTTTCTTTTCTTTTTCCAAAAAGTCTCTTTACGCGTTTACAAATTGAATTGTGTCCTTTGTAAAGAAGGTAAATGTGCGACTACATGTACACGGTGTTTGGAAACTATGGGCCCGTACTAGAGCCGCCATTACGTGGTCCCGCATTAGTTCAATTAAGCGATGCAAAAGCTTATATTAGCAATATTTAATAACGGATATTTCGACAATAAAACGTGTTTACAAATGTTTTTGGTGAAAAATGCGGTAACCTGCCCGTTTTTGCTTATTGGAGAAGGGGTTGGATGGGGTATGAAAGGTAATAGCTTGACCACGTAATGGCGGTATTGGAATGATGTCAATGTATAATTCACGTTTATTTATTACTTAGTCAGGTAAAGGTTTATAATTAAATACCCCACATTCCATAATTATACAGTGTGACACTTCATTAATGTACAATTAATATTTGTAGATATTTAGACAATACATATTCAATAAGGTAACTTCGATGACTAATGTCGATGTGACAGGTGCTAAGTAGAAAAATATCAAATGGTCTCAGCGGACGAGCTCAGATCTTAACCGCGAGAAATTCATAACATTCCACGGATTACATGAATTGCATGTTATATGACACATTTGTCAGTCAACATTATAAATGTTATCACATATTCTATTACTATTGCAGAGCATGTTTATAAGAAATGGAATCAGGGACAAATGGAATGAAAGTATCGGGGACAAATGGAATGAAAGTATCGGGGACAAATGGCAAATGAAATGAAAGTATCGGGGACAAATGGCAAATGGAATGAAAGTATCGGGGACAAATGGGATGAAAGTATCGGGGACAAATGGAATAAAAGTATCTAGGACGGACAAATGGAATGAAAGTATCGGGGACAAATGGGATGAAAGTATCTAGGACAAATGGAATGAAAGTATCGGGGACAAATGGGATGAAAGAATCTAGGACAAATGGAAAGAAAGTATCGGGGACAAATGTGATGAAAGTATCGGGGACAAATGGAATGAAAGTATCTAGGACAAACAAATGGAATGAAAGTATCGGGGACAAATGGGATGAAAGTATCTAGGACAAATGGAATGAAAGTATCGAGGACAAATGGAATGAAAGTATCGGGGACAGATGAGATGAAAGTATCGGGGACAAATGGAATGAAAGTATCGAGGACAAATGGAATGAAAGTATCGAGGACAAATGGAATGAAAGTATCTAGGACGGACAAATGGAATGAAAGTATCTAGGACGGACAAATGGGATGAAAGTATCGGGGACAAATGGGATGAAAGTATCTAGGACGGACAAATGGAATGAAAGTATCTAGGACGGACAAATGGAATGAAAGTATCTAGGACGGACAAATGGGATGAAAGTATCGGGGACAAATGGAATGAAAGTATCTAGGACGGACAAATGGAATGAAAGTATCGGGGACAAATGGGATGAAAGTATCTAGGACAAATGGAATGAAAGTATCGAGGACAAATGGAATGAAAGTATCGGGGACAAATGGGATGAAAGTATCGGGGACAAATGGAATGAAAGTATCGAGGACAAATGGAATGAAAGTATCGAGGACAAATGGAATGAAAGTATCTAGGACGGACAAATGGAATGAAAGTATCTAGGACGGACAAATGGGATGAAAGTATCGGGGACAAATGGAATGAAAGTATCGAGGACAAATGGAATGAAAGTATCTAGGACGGACAAATGGAAAGAAAGTATCTAGGACGGACAAATGGGATGAAAGTATCGGGGACAAATGGAATGAAAGTATCGAGGACAAATGGAATGAAAGTATCGGGGACAAATGGAATGAAAGTATCTAGGACGGACAAATGGAATGAAAGTATCGGGGACAAATGGGATGAAAGTATCTAGGACGGACAAATGGGATGAAAGTATCGGGGACAAATGGAATGAAAGTATCGGGGACAAATGGGATGAAAGTATCTTGGACAAATGGAATGAAAGTATCGAGGACAAATGGAATGAAAGTATCTAGGACGGACAAATGGAATGAAAGTATCTAGGACGGACAAATGGAATGAAAGTATCGGGGACAAATGGAATGAAAGTATCGAGGACGGACAAATGGGATGAAAGTATCGGGGACAAATGGAATGAAAGTATCTAGGACGGACAAATGGAATGAAAGTATCGGGGACAAATGGAATGAAATTATCGCTGACAAATGGAATGAAAGTAACTAGGACGAACAAATGGAATGAAAGTATCGGGGACAAATGGGATGAAAGTATCGGGGACAAATGGAATAAAATTATCGCTGACAAATGGAATGAAAGTATCTAGGACATACAAATGGAATGAAAGTATCGGGGACAAATGGAATGAAATTATCGCTGACAAATGGAATGAAAGTATCTAGGACGGACAAATGGAATGAAAGTATCGGGGACAAATGGGATGAAAGTATCGGGGACAAATGGAATGAAAGTATCGAGGACGGACAAATGGAATGAAAGTATCTAGGACGGACAAATGGGATGAAAGTATCGGGGACAAATGGAATGAAAGTATCTAGGACGGACAAATGGAATGAAAGTATCGGGGACAAATGGGATGAAAGTATCTAGGACAAATGGAATGAAAGTATCGAGGACAAATGGAATGAAAGTATCGGGGACAAATGGGATGAAAGTATCTGGGACAAATGGAATGAAAGTATCGAGGACAAATGGAATGAAAGTATCGAGGACAAATGGAATGAAAGTATCTAGGACGGACAAATGGAATGAAAGTATCTAGGACGGACAAATTGGATGAAAGTATCGGGGACAAATGGAATGAAAATATCGGGGACAAATGGAATGAAAGTATCTAGGACGGACAAATGGGATGAAAGTATCGGGGACAAATGGAATGAAAGTATCGAGGACAAATGGAATGAAAGTATCTAGGACGGACAAATGGAATGAAAGTATCTAGGACGGACAAATGGGATGAAAGTATCGGGGACAAATGGAATAAAAGTATCGAGGACAAATGGAATGAAAGTATCGCGGACAAATGGAATGAAAGTATCTAGGACGGACAAATGGAATGAAAGTATCGGGGACAAATGGGATGAAAGTATCTAGGACGGACAAATGGGATGAAAATATCGGGGACAAATGGAATGAAAGTATCGGGGACAAATGGGATGAAAGTATCTTGGACAAATGGAATGAAAGTATCGAGGACAAATGGAATGAAAGTATCTAGGACGGACAAATGGAATGAAAGTATCTAGGACGGACAAATGGAATGAAAGTATCGGGGACAAATGGAATGAAAGTATCGAGGACGGACAAATGGGATGAAAGTATCGGGGACAAATGGAATGAAAGTATCTAGGACGGACAAATGGAATGAAAGTATCGGGGACAAATGGAATGAAATTATCGCTGACAAATGGAATGAAAGTATCTAGGACGGACAAATGGAATGAAAGTATCGGGGACAAATGGGATGAAAGTATCGGGGACAAATGGAATGAAATTATCGCTGACAAATGGAATGAAATTATCGCTGACAAATGGAATGAAAGTATCTAGGACGGACAAATGGAATGAAAGTATCGGGGACAAATGGGATGAAAGTATCGGGGACAAATGGAATGAAAGTATCTAGGACGGACAAATGGAATGAAAGTATCGGGGACAAATGGAATGAAATTATCGCTGACAAATGGAATGAAAGTATCTAGGACGGACAAATGGAATGAAAGTATCGGGGACAAATGGGATGAAAGTATCGGGGACAAATGGAATGAAATTATCGCTGACAAATGGAATGAAAGTATCTAGGACGGACAAATGGAATGAAAGTATCGGGGACAAATGGAATGAAAGTATCGGGGACAAATGGAATGAAAGTCAAATGGAATGAAAGTATCGGGGACAAATGGGATGAAAGTATCGGGGACAAATGGAATGAAATTATCGCTGACAAATGGAATGAAAGTATCTAGGACGGACAAATGGAATGAAAGTATCGGGGACAAATGGAATGAAAGTATCGGGGACAAATGGAATGAAATTATCGCTGACAAATGGAATGAAAGTATCTAGGACGGACAAATGGAATAAAAGTATCGGGGACAAATGGGATGAAAGTATCGGGGACAAATGGAATGAAATTATCGCTGACAAATGGAATGAAAGTGTCTGGGACAAATGTAAGGAAAGTATCGGGGACAAATGGAATGAAAGTATCAGTATAAACACTCTTATTCAAAATATGTTTGCTTCACAATGACTAACATTAAAGTACACGATAAAACACATGTTATGTGCGAATTTGATGCAAAGGTGAAATGGTAGTACTTTTTTTGTTGCAAACAAAGCTGATTTACAAAGGTTAATTGACATTACAGAGTAATGTTAACGTTCCTGACATTTCTTCCTTAAAATCTCTACTAAATATAAAAGTATTGTAAATTAGCAGTGCTCATACTGGCCATTTTCAATAAATAGCCGCATATTGTTTAATTTAAAAAATAATAGCCATCTTTGACGCTTCCGCGTAAGAGGTTGACCTCTCCCTCTTTTTTAGAACCATTTATACCCCCTCCAAGGAACCTATTTTCTAGATGAATTAACGACTAGACCACTAAATGACGACAGTTATTTATTTCATTTCAATAAAAACATAATTTATACTTCCCTGGGCCAGTTATATTTTCACTAACTATTAGGGAATTTATGTGTTGCAGTGGCCTGATATGTGTGACTGAGTTGCAAAGGTACTATGTAATAAAATCATGAGACAGCTTACACAAACAATTAATTGACATAATTTTCGGTCTCTGTGTAGAACTGGGACATATCAAAACTGATAAATATCATAATTATGGAGAAACTCATACTGCAAATTGTGTGTAGCCTCTGATTTTTTATATTAAAATCATGAATAAATACACACAAATTATTAGCAATGAAGTAAATCGCCATTTAGGTCTATATTTAACTGCTCGGGTTGTGGTTCGCAGTTATAATGCCTCACTGCGGATAACCTTAGTCGCATCTTTGTAGGAATATATTGCACGCCTCGATTACAATGGACTGGTGTAACATTTAAAGACACATTTCGGGCCTATTGTATTTGTGTAAATGACTGTTAGCCATACAATTTCATGAGCAAAGTGTGATATTCAATTTTTTTTCATTTTATGAGCATGAGGCCCACCCAATAAAGCATTTGTGACCAGTACACATAACAACACATTAAAGAATGTTGTATATTTCTTGTGTTGTGCTCTGATTTTTGGTCTAAAAACAATTCAGAAATACCAGATAGGTTTCGTATTCAAAAGCTAAATTATTAACATATATTTTTTCATTAAAGTAAATTACAAAGTGTTGTTAAGCTATTCTTACCCTCAATATAGCAATGCTATACAAATAACAAACTAAAAGTAGGCCTCAATTTATATACCTGAGTTGATCAGCCATGAAGCGTGCTGGCTGTAAATATTCAAGCTTCTCATGCTTTTTCACTGACCAAGTAGCGTTGGGAAATGTGTCTTTAAACGCGCAGTTTGTTATCTATACTGTAGACTCTATCATTTTAATACAGATGCTAGATCTGTTCAGGTGAAATATTCTACATTCACATCAAAACAAGCTAATGGCATCGCCTATGTATGCGTGAGTGTGCGTGTCTGTGTGATTTTATTTATTTATGTATCATAATGTGTGTATGTGTGTGTGGAAGTGTCAGTAACAACAATATCGAACCCACTGAATACCGACTACATTCAACTCCGCCTAGCTGAACAGATCATTAGACTCACGGCAACCCCTAGCCAGTAAATATATTGTCTTAGGCTAATTTAGACTCGACATCAGGCGCGTACCTGGAGTTTTTTTTATCATTACGCAATATTGGGTTTGATGCTAAGGGTCCGGGGGCATGCTCCCCCAGATTGTTTTTAAAATAAAGATCCCAAATATTTGCAATTGAGCAAAATTTAAATTAATTTAAATACAGCTAAAAAAGGTTTTGCTTCTCCGATTTTCATTACGCAGCTGCGTATCTGAGTATAGGCAGGTACGCACCTGACTTAAATGTATGAAATGAACTGCAACATAATGTACTCCAGAAGCATTTTACCTTAGAAGGGATGTCACACGGAAACTGTGTATTAGGGGTGTCATTTAATGACTCATATTCTGTTCAGAAATAATTGCTGATAAACAAAACATCTGTTTATTTACGACGAACAGATCTAAATTTCCCCAAATAAATAAATACACAGTTCGTTACGGTATCATATTCGCTGCAATATCTATTTCTGTAACGTATATTGCGTGATAAAGGTTCATTTATGTATTTAATAGGAGATAAACGATCACCTGTACTGATTAGCGACCACGCCTACTGTTCATAATTGCAATATGGACCAGCCTACTAGGCCGAAATCTACACGGATTGAGAATGACGGTCGTAAGATATAAATTATCACCTATTTACGTCAATGCACTTATTCGTGTTCATTCTTGACTGTTAAAATCCCCCGATCGTTACCTTATTACTTAATTTTCCATAAGGAAGAAAAGGTTTCTTATCTATACAAGTAGCCAACTTACACTGCATATTCTATGCGACCTCTGTCATCCATTATCTAGACAAAAGGAACAATGTAATCTCTTAATATTTGGCATGATGCTGGACACTTTATTTTGATATATTCCTTTCGTCCAGAAATATTTGTTTTTAAAGCACAGGCAACGATTTAACTTAAAAAATGGGTTCGGAGGGTATTTTTACTGTTTGTATATGATAATCAATAACTAGTATTTCCTGACATCTCATGCTATCATCGCCGTTTGGAATTTCTTAAGACGGTTTCTTTTATAATTACGAAAACATATTATTCCCTTATACAATTATTTATAAATGATAAATAATATTATGAAAATGCAAACACAACATTATTAAAGGTAACAGGCTAAGATATAATAAGTATGAGTATCAAACTGAACCACTTCTAGTCCTCTCATCTCTGTTTGGAATTACTTAAACCTTTTCCTTTTATAATTACGTATTATTGCCATATACAAGTATTTATAAATGATAAATAATATTATGAAAATTTCATACACAATATTATTAAAGATAACGGGCTAAGATATAATAAGTATGGGTATCAAATGAACAAGTGAACCACTTCTAGTCCTCTCATCTCCGTTTGGAATTACTTAAATATTTTCCTTTTATAATTACGTATTATTCCCATATACATTATAAACCATAAATATTACTATGAAAATACAAACAAAATAGTATCATAGATAAAGGCTTAGATATGATCTGCATGGGATCAACCTACCCACTTCTAATCCTCGCATCTCCGTAAAAACGTTTCCATTTATAAATGATATACATTATAAATGATACATATTTCTACGAAAATGCAAATAAAATTATATTATAGATAGTAGTAGTAGTAGTAGTAGTAGTAGTAAGCTACTACTACTACTACGAAAATGCAAATAAAATTATATTATAGTAGTAGTAGTAGTAGTAGTAGTAGTATAACTACTACTACTACTACGAAAATACAAATAAAAATATATTATAGATAAAAGGTTAAGCTATGAGAAGTAAGGGTATCAACCTAACCACTTCTAGTCCTCTCATCTCCGTTTACTTAAACCGGTTTCCTTTTATAATTACGTATTATTCCCACATACACTATACATGATAAATATGTCTATGAAAATGCAAAGAAAATAGTATTATAGATAAAAGGCTAAGATAAGATAAGTACGGGTATCAATTCAACCACTTTAATACTAATCTGGCGACAACATCGATGATAATTGACTTGCTACCCGGCTATTACTGCTATTGTCAATGTCATGTTATCAGCTGCATGACATCAACAAGTAGATATTAACGTACATCTGTCTGACTGATCATCCTGGCGTGCGACCTTTTGAGCGCTTGTATCATATACTTGACAGATTTCTATTTCAGGTGCACTCCAACCACGATAACACAAACACCGCGATGGGGAAAAAGCCAATCATCATCAATTATACAGACTATTGTTCTCCAAATATATGTTCAATTTCCGCAAAATACTATTTCTATTACATATTTTTAATATTTCCAAAATCAATTTAATATATATCTAAAAATACCTATACGTAGGTAGAACAATTATCGTGTTGATGATACTCTAGTCTTGAACATTGATAGAGACATGATATAAAAACAGATTTAAGTTGCTTAAAGGGTCGGGTCACACGGCAATCATGATAATATTTAAAAACTGACGGCGTCCCATTGTTTTTTGTACATCATTTGCATTTGTTTAATCATTAATATTAATTATAAGAATAGTAAAGAAAAAACTCATTACATGGTCCGAGTATTAACTTTCATACCCCATCCAACCACTTTTCCAAGAAGCAAAAACGGGGTTGGCTGGGCTATGAAATAAAACCTTAATTTCGGCTTAAAAAGTTTACATATTGTAATATTAAAAAAAAAAACAGGTAATTTTAAACAGCTTATCGCATTTTTTCAGTAAAAAATGTATCCGTTATAAAATACTGCTATACCAGCCTTCCCATCGCTTAATGGAATTAAGGCAGGATCACGTAATGTGTTTTTACATACAATTGACAGTTAATTAAACTGTACCAATAATATATTCAAACATGTGGAAGAGTAACAAAAACAAATGTCTAAAGTCAAAATGATACTACATTAATACACCGTGACACTAATTTATTTTTTGATAACCACTTCAAAATTGCCGTGTGTCCCTTTGAGTAAAACTATTTGTGTCCCTTTGAGTAAAACTATTTATATTTTGTGAATGTTTAAATTGCTTGTCTCATCGTTAAAGGAGAAATTAAAGGGAAACGGCTAATCAATTGTCGACTGCAATTCGATGTTCAAGGTGCATACAGTTAGAACAAAAATATGTAGGTTTTCATGATGCGATGAATAGTCGAATGAAATAACAATAACGGTGACTAGGACAAGATCACAACTGGACAACCTTAGCCACGATTCTTGTACATTAGAATAAACGTCATCGATCTTTGTAAAATAAAAAGTTTAAAAGAAAAAATGTACCGTAACTCAGGACCATAACGAAAATTTAGTGATTATGATTAAAGGTGGCTGTGGAGCTAGATGTGGATGTTTTACCAGTAAAGGGCATATATCTGAAGAATCGGACACACGCCACCAACATACGTAACATTAAACACGATGTTATCGAAATCAATGAATCCATTAACAGTGTATGCTTTCATTTCCAGAATACTATAGCCTGTCGGCAATTTCTTTATGTACAGTGTCCTATTTTAATTGCGACGAACATAGGATTAGATTGAGGTTTAGTGCTCCTTGAACCTATTTTATATCCCCAGTGGCCGTTATTATGAAATTAGTTTAAAAACCTGTTAACTTTAAAAAAAAAAAAAATTGTATAAAGACATAAACATGCTATACAATTATCTGAACACGAAGTTTACAAAACAATTATTATTGTTATTATTATATTATTATTATTATTATTATTATTATTAATACTGTAACATCCAGTATATTATTTAGTATACTCATATTTTGGTTAGAAATCCATAAACCGCACTGTTAGATAGTTTGTATATAGTCGTTTCCTGATGTATACGTGTTTAGAATTATATTTGATGATCTGTCGCCATTGATATAAATGTATTTTGCAACTGTTGCTTATGCTGTTCATATGTATGAACCTAAGTGAATAAAGAATTGTTCGTTGTTCGAATTGTTGTTCGTTTAGCCCCTGACCGTTCCAAGGCGGTAACCCTATTGTCAACCCTTTATTTGTTTGTGATGTCAAATGCCTTGCGTTTTATTTATCCTTGTATTCTTTTTTCGATGCTTGTTTGTTTGTTTACTGTGGTTGACTGTGGTTGTTTGTTGACTGTGGTTGACTGTGGTTGTTTGTTGACTGTTGTCCTTGAATGATACACCTCCTGTTCGACCTGTACACATTTGATGTTGTAATATATATCATATACTCAGCTGGACACTTTGAACATGTTAATTTACACCCTATCCTCTTTATCAAGCGACAGTCCCTTAATGATTCGACCTGTTGAAAAACAAATGACAACATGATATTGGCAATGGAATAATAAAAAATTTGGTACCAAACATGGTATATTCAATTTGTCAATTTAATTCTATAAAAAACTTTATACAATTAAATCTAAAAAAAACACTCAGTGTCCACTTTCTTTTGCAACTGAGTATATATCCTAATCAGTGGGAAAACGCGCTTGCACCTATTATGGCACGAGGGGTACACTTGTCAACGTTATGGAGTATTGTAAATTCACATCAGTGAGACTGTCAAAACAAGTTTGCACCTAATAAAAAGTACACTTGTCCGCTTTCTGGAGCAATGGATATTTATCAGAGAGGGCTTGCACCTATTATGACATGAAAAGTACATTTATCCACTTTCTGAACAATCACCAGGCAACGCGTTCCATTTGACGGCATCTGCGTGCCATATATGTTAAAGTTGATACGGTGCAAATTACCACAATATCATTTCAGATATTAATTCTATATGTATGATAATAAGAAATCCAATGTCATATTTTTACAGCCAAATATAGTTGCGGTTTTGAGATCTAGACCACAATTTTAGCTAATTTTGATATTATAGTTAATGAAATTTTTGCCACCCGATTTAACACCATTTGGAATACATTACATATAATAGTAACTATTTAGAATATTATTTTGTTACAATTTTTTCAAGTGTAATACTCGTTATCTACAAATAAAGGTGAATCACACATGTTATATTTGTACTTGCTAGACGCGAGTGGCCTTTGTCTACTTATAATGCAGGCTTAACACTTCGCGGTTATAGTACATACAGGTACTTTTTAATGTAATTGGCATGTACAAAACAGATAAGTCAGGAGATTTGTAGAACTAATTAACTAGAGTTGTCGTAATCAAGATGGGTTATACCATATTAAGTGTAACGGACATTTACTGTTCAGTAGTTAACTACATATCACTGCGATTTGCAGTACATTTTGTAAAATTTAAATTTTGTCACTTGTGTGGTCTATATTATACATTCAGTGCCATTTTAATGAATTGGATGTACCCGTTTAATGACGAACTCTTGCTTAGTGATAGTTAGTACTCGTGCATCTCTTTTGAGTCAGCTACAAGAGAAATGAAAATATGAACTTCTTTTGAAAGTATGATTTATAAGAGGTAATGGTTCTTCTTAGTGTAACCTATGTTCGAATGAATGCCACTTACAGTAGAACATCTAAGTTCTCACCAGTTCAAACAATTTTCATATGTTGCTAGTAATATTGTTATGTTTAATACACATATTGAAACATACATGTATCTGCAACATATTATTAAATTAAGTTTCGCACTAAGTTTGGTTGGGTGCAAGATGAAAGATAAACAATAAATAAACATCGAGTGAATAAAAGAAACAAAAACACATAAACAAACACAAAAAAAGATAGATGTCAAAACGGCAACATTGCCTAGTATGCATTGTTTTTATCCCTTTTCCGCCCACCCAATTATTATAAGGATCTAGATTGCACCCTAGAACCTGGTTTAAACCCCAGCGGCCTTTTTTTGCCAATGACCGTTCCAAGGCGGTAGCCCTATTGTCAACCCGTTTTATGTTTGTGACTCATACGCCTTTATTCTTTGTTAACATTGCCATTCATGTTTGTCCTTTAGCGTGTTTTTGGGTTTACTATGTTCGGTGAAAGCTGCAATTCCTGTTCGACTTTTATACTTATTTTTAAGACCCTATTTCCGGATAAATTAATGTTTAAATATACTTTGTCAATACGTTAATGAATGGCAGATAGAATAATGCTACACAATAAAATATCTTTACTCCGATTTGTAGTTTATAGTTGAGAATGCAAGAAATACTGTTTAAAAAAAGATAGAGAAATGAGAAAAATTGTCCTATATAAAACACAGCACCCAAACGTAACAGCAGTACAACAAAGAAAGAAAAAAATAAATGTACAACGAAACGGACAATACACAACACAACGAGTGGTGAAGACAATGTTACCGACTTGGAACGGTCAGTAAGCAATAAGCCTGGTCGATTGTATGTGTATACAACCTCAAGATTATCCTGCCTTGACAAGACAATGTCAATAAAAGCACATCCTATAAAATGGAATCTCTAACAATAAAGTCCATATCCAGAGAAATTAGGAAACGATACACGTATATATTATTGTAAACTATATAGAGACATAATTAGAAACATCTCTAAACGTATCCAGAATTTTACAGAACAACAACAGCAGCTGAAGCCAAAGAGAAAACCAGTCCAAGGTTCGACCAGAAAACCAGAGGGACAAAAGTTCATGCACCGAAATTCCTTATTTTCCGTTACGTGACGTTTCAGCACCATAACGTTGTGCGCAATTGACAGAAACGACACTGCCAATAACATATTGTGTAGCAATCATTTCAAGCCCCTTGTGGTGCTCGGGCAAGAATAGGACCACTGCTTACACAGGCATAGGAGTAAAATCCCCACGGATTCATGTTATTTTTATAATTTGTGTCATAATGCATTAAAGGTCTTCACCATGATCCCTGTATTGCTTCAGGTGCTATTTGGGTGGTGGCTGAAAGCAATGATCGTAGCTCCAGCGAAAAATGGAGTTTTTACAGGAGAATTTGCAGCAAATCTGAAGTTTTACAGGTGAGACGGTTCTAAGTTCATTCTGCATATTTTTATCTAGATGTAAATGGAGAGATGGCCTGGAACGCTCATTCCTGTTGGCGCCATATAACATGTGTGTGTTGGTGCGCCGTAAAATCTCAATTCAACTCAATTCAGTAATTTCAATATTTCTAAAACAGATCGACGACCAAAAGATTGGAGTATTTTCAAAAGCGTCAACTCAAGTTTTAGCCAAAATGTTTAATTGACAGTAATCTATAGGGCAAATCTAGATCATAATTAATATAATACACATATTAACAATACCCTACAACTGCCTATTAATAAGATTTACAGAAATCAAAATCTGCTAAACGAAAGTTAACTTTTCACTAATTTAAGTTTTAAAAATCTTAATGATAAATCATTATAAAAGGTTGTCAGCAACAAAATAAATCATCCAATTATGGTGTAAATCATTCATTTGTACCTTAGGTAAACCGATGTATGACAGAGTTCACAACCTTTTTTAATGTATAAGAAACACAATTATGTTTATTATGAGTAGAATTATCGAAACTGGTCAACAATATATCCACAAAGAGAAAACAATCTTTAATAAGAAAAGGAATTTTTGACATGGTACAAATGTGTTTTAAATGATCTATCATTAAACCGAAACACGTCTGTAAAGGAATGTTATCATTTGTTTCACAGCAGCCTATTGTATTCAAGATATTGCATACTGAAGCGAATGACCTCTTGCAAGTGACTGGGTACTCTTATTTTCATTTGGTGTGAATGTCATAAACAATAAATTGGTTCATCAAACGGTTTTAAATTACCTCATGTGAAGAAGCAATGATTAAAACTGCTACCCCACGCAATGGTTTATGGTATATTTGTGCATCGATGGAGTTGTCTCAGGAGAGAATGGAGGTTAACTTATCCTGGAACAAAACAAAGACATTCTCAATGCAGATGCGCATAATCACGAACTAATATTATTCTTCCACACACATACTCTCATAAACTAAGCTGTTACATTTTGTGTAACATTACGCCGTGAAAAGTAAGATGATAGTGCATTGTGGAAATCATAGATAAGGTAAGTTATTATATATACATAACATGCGTGTAGTACATGATGTAATTAGAAGACAGAAACATTTTATATTGTAACATACTCTTTTAACTTCTGAACTTGCAATACGCTAAAGACAAGAGAAGCTCTTGTCTTAAATATTTACGGAATCCCTCAATACAGAACGACCATACTAACGCGTCTAGTGCCTATCTATTGCGTTGTAGGTTCTGTTTTCCAGATCGACCATCTATCATTTTAGAAAGGTCGTTAAGTATGTTAAAAGCCAATATAAAAGTAGGCATTCACAGAACACGGTAAACCAAAGAAGGCATACAAATCAAACATTAGCCACTAGGTCAAACAAGAAGAAAAGTATGCGACAATACAAACATATAAGGGTTGACATAATGGGTACCACATTGCAACGGTCAGCGGCAAACATACCGCTGTGGGGTTTAAACACGATTCTTGGGTGCACCACACCTGTACTTTACCCAATTGTCGCTGCGTACCATTTGTTTATGAACACAACCTGCATACTTCTAAGTATTATTAAAATTATTTGAATAATTCAAATCAAGTCGTTTTACATAAAAACGATGCAAATTGTTGATTATAGTGTACCAATACAATTGTTAAAACTCTGATAGAATAAAGAGATTGTTATCATATTGCGCGGCATTTTATTTCAATATGTGCAAGTTTAATTTAATATGTTTAAAGTCAAATTGATACTGGAATAATAAATCAAGGTGCTAATTTGAATGTTTGAAAACTACTTTACGATTGCCGTGTGTCTTCTTAAAGCGGCATTTCAATATAGACGAACATGTTCTTTATATATTTCTTCTCTCTATTACGGTATTGCTTTTTTTAGTAAATGATGTATGATCCTCCAAAAATATATAACGAATTATATATTATATATTAATATATAATATTATATGTTATACCACCCAAAAAAATAATTATGAACTATTTCAAAAGTTTACAGTCAATACAAAGCGTAATAACATTTTACGATTAATGTTTTCCAAAATAGCAAAGCTCGGACTTGTCCGAAGTGTTTTTTTCTATTCATGTACTTAACTACTGTTTTGATAGTATGTAATAGTTAGTAGCACATTATTATTTATGTAGCTGATAACTTCATACTCATTTTATTGATGCTCGAATATAGTGTGCTTTTTTCCTCTTTTTTTTTTTTTAAAAACAAAACAACAACAACAACATTCCTGATTTTGAAGTTATCACTTACATCGTGTCTATAGGTGTCATCGTTATAACATCCTACACACATTTTATTGCATTATAATTCCTATAATTGCAGATAAGCTATTTTATTTAGATTTTTGCTCATTAATCTACAACGTTATAATTTCAGTCGCTTTGACTGACGGGCGGTGATGTATTTTTTTACACTAGGGTAGAGATAGGGTATTCTTGCATGCCGGACAAGGATATCCGTCGTTTTACCGGGGCTAAATATTTCCATCTCACCCTAGGGTCGAGATAAAATTCACGCGCGCCAACATCCGGTATGCAGAAAAACATGCACAACGTTAGTAGCTGGAGGCGACAACGCACACAATGTCTCTGATACGCAAGAAAAAGAATCTATCATTGGTATTCGGTTCAGACAGGGAATTCCAATCCTCGGTATAAGTGTTTTAATCGGAACCTCGGCAGAGCCTCAGTTCCGATAAAAACACTTATACCTCGGGTTGGAATTCCCTATCTGAACCGGATACCCATGATAGATTCTTATAGTAATGAGGTGTGGTGCACCCTAGAACCTGGTTTATAGAGAATATCATGTTAGTGTCTGATCTCATCCAGTTTATCAGGTGAGGCTGAGAAAAAATGAAGCCCGAGGCTGTGCCGAATATTCTATTTATCGTGTGGATCGTTTAAAATAATGTAGTTTACGTTTTCCCCCTTTTTTTCCTATTTGCTCCGTTCAAAAATACCCAGACGTCATCAAATATAGCATGACGTCATCAAATATAGCATGACGTCACCAAAAGAAGTGCATTGACGGGATAGGAACGTAACTCCCGAGATAAGGTTTTATCTCAGGCACCCTGTTTCTCCGCAGAATTATGCAGATCGACATGATAAAAACCTCTACCTGGCTTTTCTGCCACTGACCGTTCCAAGGCAGTAGCCCTTTTGCTACTACATTGCCTTGTATTATTGATCCATGTAATTGTTTTTTTTTTTTACGATGCGTGCTTTTGGTTGACTCTGTTCCTTAGATGCTACATTTCATACATACACGCTTTTTTATATCTCCTTTCCATTTGTTACACCTGCCGGTGTATGCATCCGTAATGCCTCATACAGTGGAACGAGTTTATAAACTTGATGGCTTCTTTATCAGCTTCTCTGATCGTCAAATAGTGGATATTACTTTCACGACAACTTGTAACATCATCAGTTATTGGTTCACATTCCTCGTCGAAAGTGCACTCATTAGCTCTCTCTTCATACGGTCTATCATTGCCTTTATTATAAGTAGGGCGTTTAGGTTACCTGAATAAGGGTGGCATTGTTCAATAACCTGTACTTTCACACACAATTTGCTACCTAATATGAGTTTATTGTCAATTGTGAAAATAGTGATTACAATGTCAATGTAAAGTGTTTTTAAATTAGCTTTTTATTTTTTATTTTGAGAACCCGTCTGTTTGTAGAAGAAGACGTTAAGATCTATACATAAAATCAGCATTCATAACTTTAGCGTGGTTTTGTACTTGAACACCCTTTATAGTGAAATGATAGCTTATTGTACAAATGTGTCATTTATATTTGTAACATCGCATTATATTACATGTATGTACAACAAATGAAATGACTTTACTTGAATGAAAACATTTTTGCCTGATCGAGTTCAGTTGAAAAATAAATAGAAACAATACATTTTTGGAAGTAAATACGCAATTTCTGTGTCACCTGCGTAGCATGGCAGACACTTAGGTATCGCATTGACCGTCCGTCCGACACACTTTAATCTGAAACCTAACCTAGGCCATAACTTGAAAACCTATGTTCATGAAACTTCATACACACATTCATCTTAATCCAGTGACTGTTGTTACACATGTCCAATAACTCTGACTTTAAACCCCCATCGGTCTTTTTTGCCACTGACCGTTCCAAGGCGGTAGCCCTATTGTTAACCATTTTGTGTTTGTGTTTGTGATGTCTTATTTGGCCTTTTATTCATCTTCAAACGTGTTCTTTGTTTCTGTGTGTGTTTGTGGTTGACTGTCGTCCTTGAATGCTGCTTTTCCTGTTAGATTTTTATATCTGTATTTTATTTTTGCAGAGTTATGCCCGCTATCATAAACCCTTAACATGCAACTTAACCAAGCGCATGACTGATTGTACCTGCTGAAATAAGCGAACGGGAGGCGACACAAGTGTTCCGTGGAACACCCTTCCTTCTAGTTTATATAGGAATCCCAAGTTTATTTAAGATTCGGTATCATTGCTTTACAACACGTATGTTATTTATATCTTTCAAAATCATGCAGGGATGTAATCGTGCGCTAGATATATACGCATATACTTGCTAATGGGTGTCTAGTATAAAGATAATATTGTATTTGTTTTGGCGTGATCTAAAGCTAATCTGATTTTGTTCAGACACAAAAAAGGGAAATCCCAACTTCGTGTATGTTTAAAATAGTGTTATATAAAGCGACACTGAAGTATTCGTTATATAGTATTGTATGCACGGGAAAATGTAGCATTCATATCATCTAGTGGATTGTTTTGCCTTCAAATCAATTTTATATATTTGCATGACTTATGTTCAAATGTACATGCTCCAAGAGCTTTCAGGTAAAATCATGTTAGCATGTCCATGTTAACTTATTCTTATCAAGGTTGTCCACGTGTAGCTTTATTTTTATTTACCTATATTTTCCACTGTCCAGGACAAAACCAGTGTTCAGTGTACATTTTTTTTTACACCAACTTTCTCCTTTGTATGGTTGGTATCGTGTACAAACTAACGACCTTGTATTTTCGTTTTTATTTCTAGTGCATTGTACCTGCAACATGCCTGCAAGACACACTTGATATGGACATCGAGTATCAAATAATGGGTTTATAACTGTGCAAACAATAAGACATACAAGGCATTTTGTAAACAATAGTCTATTGAATACAAAATACGAACACCTGTTAAGAGCACGTATAGCGAATTTCTTCGTCATTTTAAAGGTGCAGGTAATGTCTAAGCTATCATCACTCGATTGAACACCTTTACATGTTAATAAACATTATTCTGCACACATATCTACAACTTTATACTTATCTAAGGTCATCCGAGTATCTTTACAATCGCTGTATTTACTTTTAACAACATTTCATTCATAAAACGCTCTGGATAGGCGTTTAAACCGCTGTTATTCGGCATGAGATAGTGTTGACAGTACAGCATTGAAGGATACACCGGGTACCAAAGAGAGAACTTAAATTTACACACCCACGTGTATTTACAAAGGTTTATCTGTTTGTCAACAGTTGTAGTATTAGTCACACCCGAAACCTACTCTTCCGAAAAAAGAGCCACAACATGTATCTGTCTAACATTAGGTGATTCAAATCATACACTGAAAGCAACCGAAACAGATAACAGCAAGAACAAAAATAGTGACAACTTTGGGAAAATTATAAGAGTGACTTAATAAGTATAAAATACGTTTGGATTTTTAAAACTTAACGAAGTAAAAATAAAGAAATAAAGTAAATAGAATTGTTTAGGCGGCGTTAGTTATTCGAAGAGAATAACTAATTCTTGAATGGGCAACGTTATCCGGGAGCATTCCCAATATATGCAAGACCAGCACACGTGCACCAACACCGTGCAGCAGCTAGATTACACAGATTACAACGAGGACGACAATTACATGCACATGGGCTGATTAGTTAATTACTTTATCAATTAGCTGATATTCGTATTATTAGAGTGCTTGATTGAACTGTGTATTTGGTGGATTGCAACATTGACTGCAGAGAAGAGAAGGTAAGTTTTTCTATGATTGTTTTTGACAATCACCTTTTATATTGTTAATTATTACTTTACCAGGATTCCATAAAGGTTTTATTTTAATATATTTAAGCATGTTAATCACTTAACGAAATGTTCTTTTGTTTTAGAAGTATATCGTATGCGCCCGAATATTAATTAATTATTGTTTATGGTTTTATCAATTAAAAATATCGTCCTTAAGATTTAGCCATGTATATGTGATAAATATAGTTCATGCTTGACATTTGATATCAAAAAATTATTAAAAATACACATACAATCAATCTAGCATAATACAGTCCGATAGCTAATATGTGTAGGAATGTGATCAATCAACCACTTTTTTTTTTTTTTAAATGCATTTTACCAATATGCCATGCTGGAGTCAGATATCTTTGTAAATAAAATTGCGCAACCCTAGCAGCAATTCGTTGGTTAATTGAATGCTCGTCTCGATACATCAAAAATAGCTACATCTTAAAAGAAGAAGAAGAAAGGAGAGAGAGAAAAAAAAGACGAAGAAGACATTTTATTAACTTACACTTTGAAGTACAAAACAAAATGGACAAACATAATTAAAAACCAAAAGTAGAAATAACAAATATTAAAGTAGGTTAATATAACGATTTTGTTATATTTAAATGAAAACGAGTTATCTAAACGTCGTAACGCGAATACTCTTGAAAAGAAAAGCAAAAATTAATGACTTCTTTGTTTTGTGTTGAAGATTTAAATCAACCTTATTAAATACACGTGATGAAGGTAAACAACTACATGTCCACTAAGTAATGGTAAGCGAGCAAGGTCACTATCAGAAATAAAAACGGTAAGAAGCACATGCATGACATATTTTTTAGGAAAAATAAAAATGTTCAAAAAGACATTCATGCTGTCTGTTTAATGCGATGCTCGTACAAAAATCAACATTATAAAAGTATAACGTCATACGTATTATAATACTTAAAAAAAGCAAACTGTCATCTAAATAAAATTTAAACAATGTATGATTAAATTCAGTGAGTTATCTTATTACGTTAACGTTAATATTGCCTAGTAAATCGTGTATTTACTGAACCAATCTGCAAACCCGACATGAATATTTTCAATATTGTCTTCTATATAATGCATATTGTTTTACATATGTTACTTCAAGTTTTAGAATGAAAGATAACTCACAAAATATGGCATGAAAAGAAGAGTAACATTTATTTTAGCCATCGGACTAATTGCAATACTCTTACTAAGTGCGTCTGGCTCACTACAGGAAAGCAACTTAACAAGCAAATCTTAGGATTGATTTCCAGTGAACAGAAAACAAAGAAATATAAAAGGATCGGACAGGGAAAGTAGATTCAAGGAGGACAGTCAACCACAAAACACAGAAACAAACACGCAAACAGACAAACAAGAAGGCAAAAGTAATAATAAATGCAAACGACATCACAAACACAAAATACAAATCTAAAAGAAAGAAAATAAATGAAACTTTAAAACAAACTATTGATCAGATACAAATCAGAAAGTGATTGCAAATAATTCAAGCACAAATATAAGTATAACCCCAGATTATAAATGCACCGAAAAAATCCTTATCATTTAGAAATAAGTGTCCATCACACGTATTATACAGAAAAATGACCATGTTGTATTAGAACGTTGGTTCAGTATATAATTAAACCGTTAGATATTCCAGCCTAATAGAAGATGAAGAGGAGGAAAAGCGTTTTTCAAATCAATCCAAAGATCCTAGCATCTTCGTTAAGATAGACAGTTTATTTCAAAATCCAATAGGCACTAAGGCCAGTGTGGAACAAATATCTATACGCAAATAACTTGACTGACAATATAACAAAACAGTAAAAATGCATAGTGCATATATATAATTTACAAACACTCGGTATGTTGCTCATTGTCTTATAACGGACAACATTCCAAAACAGCATGTTAAAAAACAAGTACATGTGATATATATAACATTAAACAAAACAAGTTTGACATGTCAAACGTAAAACCTTAAAACAATTAATTAAAATACTGAATTACTTTCAAAGTAGACAAGCTTTCTTTAATTAATTAAAACATTTTTTAACTCTGTACTGTATTGTTTATATTAATTTTATACTTGTATTTTGTTTATTAAAATATGTGAATAATATTTATTAAAACTACAATATTAAACATCCGAATCAGTTTAACTAAAGACATTATAAATATGTTTTATCAGTAATGAGTGCATACATTAAATTTGCAGTTTCAATACATCTCAGGTTTTTAAATATTTAATAGAGCTTAATTTCACTCTGCATTTGTTTTGACGTATTGACGATGTATGCATAACGTAAGTTTTAGTTAAGTCGCTAAGGTAATTTATTACTTACGTCGCTAAGGTAATTTATTACTATTATTAGTAAAAATTATATTTCTTTAAATTGAAATGTAAGTTGAAATAAAAGAAGGGTTACATCCTGCCTATGTTTGGATATAAAACAAATAATATTGTTTGTGTTATATTTAAAGATGTTGTCATGTGTTATTTGTCAAATTCAAATATCATGTATTATTATCTTGTTTGAAACACAATTCATTGACTTCTTTATGTGATAATAAAGTGTGATTAAAGGCCTTGCAACCTCCTTTTCATATATCTGAATGTATATAGCAAGAGGAATTGTGTTTACATGCATTTTTAAAATACTCTTTTTTCAATACACCTTTTTTAAATATAGAACAAACTTGTATTTGAACATATTTTGTGATAATCTACGTAACGTAATTTATCATAGAAAATGCAAGGTAAATGCATTTGCGATTCAGATCTCGTCCACTCCATTTTCCAACAAGTAGAACATACTTTAAAAAATATTTTATTTATAAATGTAAGTGGTATATTTATTATCGCAAATTGTTACTCTTTACCCGCTAAGAACGACTATAATAGCCTTTGCGTCCATTGTAAACCCAGATCAGGCTGCTGATCAGTCATTTCCCCCCAAAACACACCTTTGTAACATAAATGGAATGGTCTTAATTCAAAGAAAGAACAGTCCATTATATATATATAGCGGGTTAAGGGTTAAAACGTTCCTAATTGCAATTATTAACGAAATGATATTTACTTAAACAAGCAGTAAATTGGAAATAAAACTAGGGTTTGAATCCAATACCATTTACAATTGCAGTTTATTGGTCAATAAACTAATGTAAACCTGAGTCATTAAACGACATTTAAATCGCCTTCTGATATGTTTCATTTAATGCCTTTGGAGATGACGTTTGACATTGATTATTATACATATACAGCTGTCAGTATCATCATAGTTGTTAAAGGGTTACTATAGCAACATACAAACACATGTAATAGTATTCATATCTAAACTGACGATTAGTGTAAATCCGTCAGATGTTCTCTTAAGAAACAAAATGCAGAGAACATAAAACTGGGCCAGGTAATTTGGTTCACGTTTGTGGTTAGGTATTATTCCAGACCAGTGAACTAAATAGTCCTCTAAAAGTACACGAGGATTCAAATGTAGACCGCATTATTCAGGACCATTGCGTTCGGTAAGTGCACATTCAACAGAAAAAACACACTTTTAAATAGCGTGTATTATATTTTGTTGACAGATTATTTTGTCAGATAAAATTATAAAACATATTGTCCTTTAAAAAACCCAGGTGCACTTTAAAATTTTCACCTTTTTTCCTAGATGTTGTTTTTCAAACTGTCTGAACTGTTTTAATATAACTTGAAAAAACCCACACTAAATACTATATATAGCATTCGAAAATGATAATCATGCAAATTACAGGAAAACTATTATAATTAAGAACTTATACACAACTCGCAACCTTGATATTCTCATATTCGAAAACTTGAGTCATACTTATTATGTTTAGTCCAATACCGATATTAAACTAGAAGTAAATAAAGCATATTTTATCTGCATTTTATTTGCAAAAAATAGTCCGAAAATTCGCCAGAAAAGAATAAAACCCTTTAAAATTGCAACGAACTTCATGTTTAGTCATTGATCCCTCTAGTCAGTCACTACGGTTCACGTTTCTTTTGTTCGATGACTGGACAACCTAGCGGGATTCTATGATGCACCTTCCGACTCCCTGTAAAAGAAGCTAAATGCATGGAATTTAGTCCCTCAGTATGTTTGGTGGTACCCTAAATGTGTTAAGTACAATTCTGGGTAATGTTCTAGTTATTCATGATTTTTTGTATATATATTTTCAAAATCATTTAAATGTATTGTTGCTAATTCTTCTGGCTGTTGACCTTATTGTTATAAATACGCATATTGCTTACTGAACGTTACAATGATTATGTGTTATCCTGTTCATAAATGGATGTTTGATTTGCTCATTTGATGTAGTTTATTGTACAGTGCGGACCTGCTGTGATATTGCGTTTGGGTGCTGTAATTTCTATAGGACCAACTTTCTCATTTTTTATTAACTCGTACCGACCACCTTTTTTATTTTATGCTGATTTGAGACGGCGCTCTTATAATGTTGTCACATATGAGCAAATGAATAAAATGCAAGTGTTTAAAATATTGTTTGCACTCCGTAATGGATGCTGATCTGATTGTTTGTGGTTTCATGGTTGGATCACGAGATGTGTTCAGGTTGTGCTATACTTAAGTATCCAGTCAGTAATGGTTTGACATTGGACGTTCTTGCAAGAAGTAATATCGGAGGACACTAAGGAGGGTATTGTTTTACCTCTTATGAACATATAAAATCGAGTATGCTCCTCACGTGTTTGTTCGTTACTTCCAAGGCATCCCCTTTTCAGTAGTTATTATACATTAACACGGGGTTCGTTTAGTGCTGTGTGGTCGCTGTAAAGGGTTGAATCGACTACGAATCAGTAGTGGTATTACTGGTCCTAGACGGTCTCGAGCCCAAACATTGTGGTTTTAAAATAGAATACTGTTTAAGCTGGTGCCATGGGACCTGAGAGGTGTTGCCGGCCTAAATTTCCTCTCATAAACCTAATCAATAAAACCGTTTGCTTCTTTTATCTCTCGTTTGTGTTCGTTGCTTCCAAGGCATCACCTTTGCAGCATTTAGTGCAAGGTTTGATTTTATATGTCAATTTTCATGATAAATATTTTGTATTACGTTATCACTTAATACGTAAATATCGCATTAGTAAATGTTACGGTTAGCGTACTCGAATTTACGATATTCCATATACGGTAAGTCACATGACATATGCACCTACATACAAACGCCCCCATTCATAAAACACAAATATTTTACGCTTCATAAGACATATTCATTTGACACTAACTTACCTGTAAGATAAGTAAAATATGGTTATTCGGTACACATTTATTTACATTCTATTAATACATAAACTGTTCTGAATACAGGTGACTACTGCAAAAGTACACTCATATATCATGTTATTTATACTATAAAACAATTATAACAATTAATCAACTACCTACACATTTTTCAATGTGGGTTTAAAACATTATATGACACGGACTCTGTTTAAATGTTTACCTATCCTTTCCATTTAAGTGTTATGTGATTTGAATATCGTGGTACTCCGTACCAACTATATCAAAATTATTTTACATTTCTATTTTTTTTTCCAGAAAGAATAATGTTTGGTTCAAGTCTCGAGTCACTTGACTTCGATTACAACACTTGCTCTTTCCTGGACGAGTTGACGTCATTTGGAGAGGGTATCCACAGGACCTCGTGTACAGAACGCTCAGAGCAGATCGTACCGGGTCATTGTGACGATCTGGCAGATATTCATAGCAGCATCAACTTCTCGTATGATACAAATTTTCATCACATTCAACAAACACAGATGGAACGCACACATAAAAGTCAGACAAAGGCAGATTTTACATTACCGAAATGTCCACCAAGCTATGAAGAACACATGCAATCGTTTGTAAGACCGGACTCTAGAAGTATGACAGCATCTCCAGCAGGAAGTGACTTATCAGCGATACTAAGTGAAGATAGCACGGAATTAGGCGCTGAATCCAAAGCAGAAGGACTGAGCCTACTTAATGATATTATGGAATGTATTCAAACTGTCGACAAAGCTCCTGCACAGAAATATGCAGGTATGTATATATTAATATTAATTACATTATTAGAACAAACTGTGAAATGGAACCGTGAATATGCGAGCCCCAAACTTTAGGTTGAAGTATGTATTCAGCGTGAAAATATGGATTTAGGTAACATTGAAGTACGGAATTAATTGGAATAAAAGACTTAATGTTCATAATTATTGAAGTTGATATATTATTTACCAAATAGAGACCGGGTATTTATTTTGTTGTTTACATATAAGTACAATGATACTGTTTATGTTTGCAGCTAAAATACAACCCAAACTTTCCAACGAAAACGAGCATCTTATGCGAGAAGTTGCATCTCTCCTTGCAAGTGAGTACACGTTTCTTTTGATATTGTTTTGACAAGTGTGTTTTGGTTTTATATTTATATATGCATACCATTCTTACAGTCTATGAAGGCGCCTTTTGTTGTACCTATGTATTTAGACAGATGCAAAACAGTCGTGCATTAACTTGGTTTTACCATATATAAGGAACATAAAACACTTTACAAAACCATAATAAGGACAATTTAACTACAATATATGTATACAACTATAATCAATACTAATGGCTGCTATTTATAGCAAATAGGCAAATATTGTAGGTTTTAGAACTGCTGTCTTCTCTTTAAGCGTTTGATTTACATTCAGTGCACATTTAAATGTGATCTCCATGATTACATCTTCAACATATGAACGGTGTACCTATGTCTGTTTAATTTTGAATAGAACACTGCAACTAATTCTGGCAATACGAATATGTTATTGATATAATTTAAAACAATACAGAAAACATGTCGAGGAAATACAACAAATGACAAACTGAATAAACTGAAACTTGTTAGCATGAATTGATTTAGTTGCATATTTAGAGAAATTGTTACGTTAGAACTGTTCGTGAAAACATTTTACATATTTCATACTGTTTGTTTCACTTTAAAGATAGTGGCCAGATACAGTTATGGCAGTTCCTTCTTGAGCTGCTTACCGACGAGAATGTCAACTGTGTTAGATGGGAGGGACCACTGGGAGAATTTCGTATGGTGGACCCAGATGATGTTGCAAGGTTATGGGGAAAACGAAAGAATAAGCCAAACATGAACTATGACAAGTTAAGTCGTGCATTGCGGTATTACTATGACAAACACATTCTCACAAAGGTGCAAGGAAAGCGGTACACTTACCGTTTTGACTTTACAGCCATCGTACAATCAAGCAGATCTCTGTCCGGGATTGCTGGCAGTTCCGTCTTATCCCGTATTCATGCCATCCAACACCCATCTACACAAACATCAGCAGTCCATTATCAGTCCCAGAACAGGCTTCAGGGATACCATCGACAAAAGACATCCGATTCGAGAGTTGGTGCTGGACACCTGTCATACAACGAATCGTTTTATCACACGGGTAGCGTGACTCCCTCATACGAGCACATATATCGACAGTCGTGGATTTTAAATGAAACCCAGAAAGAAAACACTCATCAGATTTCACAGTCGTACCCGCCATATCAATATAGTTGTCAGTATTATTAGGATAGTTTAAACTTTGGAACAATGCAGCCACAGTTTTATGCGGTGTTAAAATTAACAAACACTTTTGAAGCACCGTCAGTCACCATCCTTTATCGTTCATATTCGCTAAAACGTTTATGATGCTAAAATTCACAGTTCTACTTGATAATTATCAAGAAATGGCCAAGAGTACAAATGTGTTAGAAATATTTATGTTGTAGTATGTTAAACATACTGTATGTATACTCCTCAACTCAAAAGAATTTAAGAACCACACAATAAAACAAAAATAGTTACTTAATCTTTAATATTATGTATTTCATATTCATATAAAAAGTTAATACATGTGTGCTATGTAATAACTGTAATAGAATACAACTAAATGACAATAAATTATTCAATTAGAGCACTTTAAAAAATGACCCAAATCTAAACATGGTCCTTAAATTATTTTGAGGAGTATACAGGTATACTATGGGATTCGTGCCAGTTTTGTTATGCTTCGGTGCTTTAAGAATGCTTTAAACGTATACTTGCAAACTCCGTCTCTTCATTTAAGCACCAGCATGCTTTCAATGTTAAATTGTCATTAGTTTTAACAAATATTCTTAATATAGGAATATGTAGTATAAATAGCGCCATTACGTGGTCCCACTTTAATTTCATCAATAAAATTTGTTTAAAAACAAATTTGCACTGAAAAAATTCGATAAACTGTTTATTTACTTATAAGATGTTTTTATTTTACAATATACAAACTTCATCAGCCAAAATGAAAGTTTTGTTTCATACCCCAGTCAACCACGTTTTCGTTCTTGGAGAAGGGGTTGGATGGGTGAAAGTTAATACTCGGACCACGTAATGATTTGCGTCACCACACCTAGTTTCCACATACGTGATGACGTACTATGTAATAATTATGATCCTGTTTACGAAAATAAAAGCTACGAATTTATCATTAGAAAGAACACCTAACTCTCATGTTACAAAATAACACAGCGAAACGGTACCATGATAACATGCCATCATTCTATTCTTACTTGCCATTAGCCTATATTAATATTAAACTCCATTACATTCTAGCCAAGTACATGGGCCTGCGCACGTATTGTTGATGTTACGGAAAGCGCCGCTTAATTTTGTATTTCATGAGGGAACATAGTTGTCCAGTCGGGGTAATGTGGTTGGGGAGCCCCAAATGTTAAGCCAGGGAAAAAGCAAACTTCTACCCAACTCTCCAAATACTTGATCATGAAAACAATCTTTATAAACGTGATGCTGAATATGAATGTTTTTAAAACGTTTAATGTAGCTATTTTGTAGTTTGTTATCCTACAATATGATCACGCTTAAGAAAGTCTTTTATTATTTTAATATAGGAACTTGCCCTCATCCAAAATATCAAATATTGCAACATCTCCTTCCTATTCAAAACGCTCCTATGCCCACTGGGACGAGCTTCTAATGACGTACGTGTAAGCAATGTAAATTTACCAGCAAATTAAAAAACTATTATAACGTCACGCAATACAGCACTAGTTCTCGAATTATGCGCTTAAATTAGTTTCTAGAAGCGCACCAAATCACATACCGCAATAACAGTATACAGAGTTGTGCAGTACCGTAACAACAGTATACAGAGTTGTGTCATACCGTAACAACAGTAAACAGAGTTGTGCCATAAACCTAAAAGGGATACATTAGGCTCTCTCTAAAGAAATCTAAACTTTGAAAAATGTTCCGATTCATGATAAAAATGCAATATCAATCAAAATACGGTGTCAGTACAATGTTGACAATGTCTTTAATTTGAATTCATCATAGATTTTGAATGAAATTGGGCTTATATTGCTTAAATTAACCCTGGAGCGTAACCTAGGATGGCATACATTAATGTGTAGAACGAATTTAGTTGCAATTAAGGAATCATTGTTAGGCTCATTCATGATGTTTTGACACTTTAGAATACAAAATATCATTATTTGTCAATATTGAGCCAGAACCCTAATCCACCAAGAAAGGTCTGATGAACCCCGTTTAACTGTAACATTAGTGCTATGTAATAATTATTATGTTACAAAACTAAGACTTTATTTGACCTACATATACCTGTTTTAAGTGTCTTTGAAGAAAACTGTATTTGTTTATTCTTGCTGAATAATATTGTTACACACATATTGATCCGTTTGAGTCGAGGTTTAAAACGCGAGTGAAAGCAAATGAGGAGGAAAAGAAAAAAAAACGAAAGAGAATAAACAAGTTGTTAATGGAAGAAAGACAGTGTCACAATGCATTCATGACGATGTTAATGAGAGAAAGACAGTGTCAATGCATTCATGCCAATGTTAATGAGAGAAAGACAGTGTCAATGCATTCATGTCGATGTTAATGAGAGAAAGACAGTGTCAATGCATTCATGCCAATGTTAATGAGAGAACGACAGTGTCAATGCATCAATGTCGATGTTAATGAGAGAAAGACAGTGTCAATGCCTTCATGCCAATGATAATGAGAGAAAGACAGTGTCAATGCATTCATGTCGATGTTAATGAGAGAAAGACAGTGTCAATGCATCCATGTCGATGTTAATGAGAGAAAGACAGTGTTAATGCATTCATGCCAATGATAATGAGAGAAAGACAGTGTCAATGCATTCATGTCGATGTTAATGAGAGAAAGACAGTGTCAATGAATACATGTCGATGTTAATGAGAGAAAGACAGTGTCAAGGCATTCATGCCAATGTCAATGAGAGAAAGACAGTGTCAATGCATTCATGTCGATGTTAATGAGAGAAAGACAGTGTCAATGCATCCATGTCGATGTTAATGAGAGAAAAACAGTGTCAGTGCATTCATGTCGATGTTAATGGGAGAAGACAGTGTCAATGCATCCATGTCGATGTTAATGAGAGAAAGACAGTGTCAATGCATTCATGCCAATGTCAATGAGAGAAAGACAGTGTCAATGCATTCATGACGATGTTAATGAGAGAAAGACAGTGTCAATGCATTCATGCCAATGTTATTAATGAGAGAAAGACAGTGTCAATGCATTCATGTCGATGTTAATGAGAGAAAGACAGTGTCAATGCATCATGTCGATGTTAATGATAGAAAGACAGTGTCAATGCATTCATGCCAATGATAATGAGAGAAAGACAGTGTCAATGCATTCATGTCGATGTTAATGAGAGAAAGACAGTGTCAATGCATTCATGCCAATGTCAATGAGAGAAAGACAGTGTCAATGCATCCATGTCGATGTTAATGAGAGAAAGACAGTGTCAATGCATTCATGCCAATGTCAATGAGAGAAAGACAGTGTCAATGCATTCATGACGATGTTAATGAGAGAAAGACAGTGTCAATTCATTCATGCCAATGTTAATGAGAGAAAGACAGTGTCAATGCATTCATGTCGATGTTAATGAGAGAAAGACAGTGTCAATGCATCATGTCGATGTTAATGAGAGAAAGACAGTGTCAATGCATTCATGCCAATGATAATGAGAGAAAGACAGTGTCAATGCATTCATGTCGATGTTAATGAGAGAAAGACAGTGTCAATGCATTCATGCCAATGTCAATGAGAGAAAGACAGTGTCAATGCATCCATGTCGATGTTAATGAGAGAAAGACAGTGTCAATGCATTCATGCCAATGTCAATGAGAGAAAGACAGTGTCAATGCATTCATGTCGATGTTAATGAGAGAAAGACAGTGTCAATGCATTCATGTCGATGTTAATGAGAGAAAGACAGTGTCAATGCATTCAATTTGATGTTAATGAGAGAAAGGCAGTATAAATGCGGTCGTGTCGATGTCAATGGGAGAAAGTTAGTATGCATCCGGTCATGTTAATTGTTAATTTATTTTCACACATTATGCTCAATTATATTTATCAATTATGATTATCAATTATGATTATCAATTATGAATATCAATTATGATTATCAATAGTCAAATGCTGAGGTTAACACACACAGGTTAACACACACATTTAACATACGCGTACACATTCTTCTCCGATATATCGACTTTATTGTCAAATACGTGTATATAAATATATTTAAGGTATTTTCTATAAATTTTGAAATTTTTAGTATTTAAGTTATTAACAAGCAGAACATATATTTTGTCATTTACGTACCAAAGCATGAAATGCTATTTGGAAACTATATATACTCAGTTGCAAAAGAAAGTGGACATTGAGTTTTGTTTAGATTTAATTGTATAATTTTTTTTTTAGAATTAAATTGACAAATTTCAAAATGACTATGCCATGTTTGGTACCAAAATTTTTATCATTCCATTGCCAATATCATGTTGTCATTTGTTTTTTAATAGGTGGAATCATTAAGGGACTGTCGCTTGATAAAGAGGATAGGGTGTGAAGGAACTTTTCAAAGTGTCCATATTGCAACTGAGTATACCTATATGTAGTATATCCTCCTGCTCTCATTAAGTACCGCAGGAATCTAATTGATAGTAAGAGTCGGCATTGCTTGCAGACTCCTATCAGCCTTCATCTCTACGGGGAGCTCTAAATAAGCTATGGTACTGTTCTGATGGACCATCAGATTGGCAATTCAATTAACTTCCTTACACGTACTGAGAGGTGAATTACAAAAATATTGCCATGCAAGTGTTCTTGATGCTTGACAGAAATGCTTGTGACGTGTTGTCATAATATTCAGAGACCCGAATTAGAAAATAAGTAGTTTGTAATGACATTTTGCTATTTTTATGTCTCCTTCATTCGCAGGCACATTATTCGAGACACCATCAACAATAACAAATGTCAAAAGTTAGTGCATATAATTCAAATAGACACGCTGATTTACGAAATACTTGTTAAAGTTTCACTTGACATGTCTAGGAAATGATTTCAGGAAATTACATTTAAAACGAAACGATTTATGACAATTATTAAGTGACAAAACATTTCGTCTGAATAGAACTGTAAAAAGTCTGCCAATTTTACATAACGTAAATTGCATGGAAATCAATGGTTAAGAAAGCAAAAAATTATTGAAGGAAATACGAATTCATGAGGATGAATCCATAGTAATTGGTGTTTACTGTCCCTGACAACTCTGCTACAAACTGTGCCATTTATTTTGTTATTTTCGTGTTTGCATCGTGTATTTTGTTGGTTGGTAAACTGAGAACATCATGTGCCGGCGTCTTTATTATTTTATGACATGATTTTGTGATTATATAAATTGTTGCCATACATTTCGATAAATAAATTTTATTTTTCTATCATATACATGTCCTTGTTGTTCTTCCTTTAAGATTATTGACTGATATGGCTTCTATGTACACTAAGGCACGAAGCAGGTTAACGTCATGTCATTGGAACACGTACCAGTAGAATGTCGATTAGTTTGGCGCACCTTATAAACTGGTTTAAACCACAAGCGACCCCTTTTTGCCACTGAACGTACCCTGTTGTCGACCAGTTTATGTGATTTATCATTTTTTCTTGCATACCGGATTTTATCCGCGTTTTACATGGGTGAGGGAAAGCCTGATCTTACGCATGAGTGTAAAAAAAGTCACGCGTTGATATCAACAATGACAGTTGCTTGTATAATAAACATGCGTAACGTTAGTAGTTGGCGACGCCAATGCGCGGAATCTAAATGATATGCAAGGAAAAAAATCCGATAAAAACAATACTTCATGTTGGAATTTCCGATCTTCACCGGATACCCATGAAAGAGTCTTATATTCTCTGAATTTTCTTTCCTTGTAAAGACTGCTTTCTGTGAATGTTACATGTTCTTCATATTTCTTTCCATGCATAGCAAATGAGTTAATGATAGACCAAACATTTTCAGCTTATTATAATGTCTTCATTATACGAAATATAGCAATTCCTTCATTTCATGACATGTGTATAGACACAAATACATGTTAGGATGTAACATACAACTATTAATTATCACATCGAAGGAAAGTGGAATATATATATATTCAAAAATGTATAACTCCACTAAGAAGTGTTTTAACAAATGTATTCTATGATAGCCCTTTAAAAAACAAATGCATACGTATTTGTGTTATTCAGCAAAATAATGAGACCTACTTACGGGCGTGTTACCAGAGCAAATTACAACATTACATGTAAATACAAAAACAAAAACTAATTCCATTTAGGAATGATTGTTTATACAATTTGAATGTAGACCTAGATTTAGTTTCATAAACTAGTTCAGGCTAATCGTACGTATGGTGTGGTTTCGATAATATTGATATAAGTCAACATAATTGATTTTCAACCTTCATTTTCAATACATATATAGTGATCTCAATCATCTTCATTTTGTTAGTTTCACTTTATGTTTCTGCATATGCTTAAAGTAGCTATCCCACCAACAACAGCCACAATTTGTAAGATATGTACACCGTTTCTAAACCTATTGACGACGATATATATATATTATATAACTTATATATTTCGAGAATTCAATCTCTATATACACAGTATAACCGGCTTTAACCAGCCAGGCCAAACTCAAAAACAGTAGCGTCGAATTAAGAGTTATCAACTCATAATTCGTTTTACGAATATTTAATCATGGGTATTTTAAATATTCCCTTCAATAAACCTATACCTTTAGTCGGCACATATACGTTATTACATGACCTAAACACCTGGACAGAGTTTTGATAAACAGTTTGTAGTGTAATTTTGCCGTTACATGGTGGGTTAGTTTCTTTAAATACATGGTAAAATTAACATGTAGTGCAGACGTGAAAAAACATCATTGCAAAAACATATTTTGCAACATTGCGTGTTGTGTTTCTGGTGAATCTTTCACAGCATATCAGAATATTAATGAAGACAATGGCATATTGTATGTATGCGTCACGTGCTTGGCCTTCATGACCTTTTGAAAACTGATTTAGAATAACTAATTTGCGTTTAAACATGCTCGAAAGTAGGTTAGTGTATTTTATGTGATTCGACTGTGCAAATAATCTAGAGGCATTAACTTGTATAACTGCTATTACAAAACAGCATTTTCAAAGATCTTGAACAAAAATAGAGTAATAGAGTAGAAAAATCGGCTTTAATATAATTATCTCGTTGATGTTTGCTCAACATCCAACTAGTAGCACATTCCCAATTGCAAATACATGTTTGTATTAAATCAGTCCACTATTAACAATGTCAAAAGCTTCAGTCTAACACAACGAATTAAAAGATAAGATAGCAATCTCGTTTTAATTTGCGGTGAAAACGCTATCGTTTTTCACGTGAGTCACGTTTTCGCTAAATCGCCCGATGATGTGATTCAAACAACCGCAAACAATCATGAGTTTAGAATAGAAAAAACGTGTCTCATCGCAGTGCAAGCATCATCTTAAAGGGACAATGTCCGTAACTGTTAGCTTATACAACACAAAATAATTACGTTGACAAACATAACATACCAACCAATATTGAATATTTACTAAATAAAAACAAATGTTTTTGACGGAATTCAATAGCGGTACAAATACAAAAAGGAGTACCGCTTTGTAACTCGTAGCCAACACTAAAGTTACAATCGTCGGTAATAATATCCAAACGCGCAATAGTCGAGTGCGCTCCCAGCTGAGCTAAACGGGCCGGATGTAAGATATACTATATCGAAAACCTAATGCACTTATGGATATCACCTACATATAAATAATGCGGTCCCACATTGTTTACAATTAATAAATAAAACCTTTTTGTTTCAAACTCAAGATAAAAGTCGGGCGCTGATATCAACAATGGCAGTTGCATGATGTCATTGTGTATATAAACATGAAAAACGTTAGTAGTTGGCGACGTCAATACGCAGAATATAAATGATATACTAGGAATCAATCATGCATGGGTATTCGGTTCAGATAGGGAAATTCCAACACTCGGTATAACTGTTTTAATCGGAACGTCGGCAGTGCTCGGTTCCGATCTTCACCGGATACCCATGAACGATTCTTATATAGTAGAATATTATACCTCATTTGCATATTCCACTCTTTGTTTAATGTGACGTCATCCGGTCCATAAAGTTGCATATTGACCGGGCGCCCGGTCCGATAGCTATATTAACGGACGTGTGAAAAAAACGACGTCAAAATAAATCATAAAAAGTATTGATTTAAACTGTTGGTCAGATTCGGTATAATATAACAAATAATGTATGGTGCTTCGGTCCATATGAAGTTTATGGACTGGGCAGTCCATGAAGTTTATGCCCAGTCCATGAAGTTTATGGACTGGGCGGTCAGACCTAGAACGGCAGTCAGACCTAGAACGTTATATGGACCTCAGCTTCGCTTCGGTCCATATAACATTCTAGGTCTGACTGCCCAGTCCATAAACTTGCATATGGACCTCAGCACCATACATTATCTGTTAAATATACGACGAATTTCGACGATAGTATTTATGCTCTATCTTACAATGTTTAATTAATACAAAGCTGAGGCTCCTGAAACAAATTGTTAAGAAGATAGAGAGTATTGTTAATCAAAATACGTGTACAGTAGTATAGATTATAAAGGGAGATAATTGCACAATACTAAGATTGTTCAAGTTTTTGCAGTCATATTAGTAATACATGTATTTAACGTTTTCTTCTGAATAAAATAATAGCAATACGTGGTTTTCAATATTCCTTAAAATAAATTACGTTTTTTTAGTTGCACGTGTGTTTAGTTGCATGTGTGAATTGTAGCTCAGTGAACGACTTCATTCAAGGGGTCACAAGTTCTAGCATCACTGCAATCAATATATTTCTTCAGCAAGTCACTTTCCTTTGCCGCAGTCATCGAAGGAAGAAGTAAAATAGAGAGGTAATTTGTAAACATACTTTTTTATAGGTATTGAAAATCGTTTTCATTGTCAACGAAAAGGGAGGTCATTTTAAAATTGACGAAATTTGGAATGTTTTTGAATAACAATAAGTAGTTTATAATGTAAGGGAGATCATGCTGATACTTCGCTTAGAATATAATAAAATAACACATTTTTTTGAAAATCACATCTTTACCTAGTATTTCTATTTCAATTATATCAATGTTTATATGATTAATCTATGTCCATAAAAAATTCGTGCTAATTTTGTTTTTTTGCTCAGGATAGTGAATAATGCATTCCATCCCTTACAGGGAAGCATACGGGGTATAGGATATATGCCATATTGTTTATACAAACTGCTACAGATATGGGAAGTTGTGTGACTAATTGATAGCCGGCGCGCAAAGAAAACCTAAATACAATTATTGCTCTACGTGTAGCTTTTAACATTTGTGTAAAATGTTATCGATTAAAAATACAATTCTTTCTAAATACACAATTATCGTTGGTACACAATTCATCACATTTAGTTTGGATCCATACATCGTGTAAACTATTCAATATCATGTACATCTGCCATATTTATTAAATATAGCATTATGTGATAAAATACTCAAACAATATTAGCTTTGCATTCATTCTTTTTTCATATATTAGTAATAACTGTCTAACATTAAAACGTACCTGTGTAGTTGTCAAGTGTACAATGCTAAACTAAACTAATAACCTAACAGTAAGGCAATTCAAAATAAGTGTTTTTGCTGTTTTGTGTGTTTAATATATATGAAATTACAACATGGTGTAAGTGTCGGCTATCATATTGCCTTCAAGATGAATAATTTAATAGTTTTTCCCAGTTGCGTCACGAGTGACAACTTTTCTTAATATAGTAATAAAACCGTGCATTTTGGAACAAAAAATGTGAACATGTAGGACGTTTTACATGTGTGTTAGTTTAGACAAGTCAGTGCAGAATAAAAAACAAACACAAAAACAACGTTACATGTGTTTTGAAGGTAAACACATGTGTTTTAAGGAGAAAAAAAGAAAAGAGAAAGCATAGCTACATGGATAATAAAGTAAAAATAGCGTTCTCCTTATTTGAAGAGTTACTATCAATTCTTTAGTTCTTTATTTCTTATAAACACGATATTTAATAAAATTGCATCTGTCAGTCAGCTATTTTACCTGACTTCGGCCTTCGGCCTAAATTGCATGTTAAAATTGTCAGATATATGGACAATGTAGCTGATACCGGTTTATAATATTATTTCACCATCTACTTTCTGCTGTATAAGGAAAAGTATAGAACATTTAGATATGTTAACAAATGATTTCACGTTGGTAAGTTCTTTATTATAATACAGCAGTTTCACAAAAAACGTGATTTATAATTGAGATTATAAAATGGCATCGCCACCAATGCATTTATCACCAGTATACCTCTTGGTGCAAATGTAACCGTGAACAGGTAAATGGTGAATAATCGATTCCTAACCGTATGTCCTCGTTAGCTCAGTGGTTAGAGCCCTGGTACGTTAAACCAGAGACGCTGTGTTCGAGTACCGGTTGAGGAATGCTTTTTTTTCACCACCTGTTATATTTGTGGTGATCCTGGCAGGAATCGATTACCCGGTTACACAAACATCCAAGGTGCATTTCTCACCAGTCCTTACGAAGAGGATGGTTGGTTGGTTGAATGGTGTTTTACGTAATTTTAAGCACATTTTAGGCTATATATGATAGTCGATTATATCGTAGTGAAGGCAGACCACCTACATTTTCCTGGGTAGACCCAGTTCTGTATACCACCCTCATCTGAAATAATCTAGACACTTTCTGACTTACAAGTCGAGCTCCAAGTGGGATTCGAACCCGCGGCGGTGAGAGGCGAGATGGTTTACAACACAGCGTCTTTACTATCCAATCCACAGCCACGGATGCGTTTGAAGAAAAAAGAAAGAGTAGAAGAAGAAAAAGAAGAAGAAGGAGAACAAGAACAAGAAGAAGAAGAAGAAGAAAAACATAATAATAATACTAACAATAATGATAATGATAATAATAATAATAATAATAATAATATATAATATACATGCAATATTACTATTATTATTATTACTATTATTATTTTTATTATTATCATCATCATCATTAATATTATTATTATTATTATTATTATTTTTATTATTATCATTATCATCATTAATATTATTATTATTATTATTATTACTATTAATTTATTATTATTATTATTATTATTATTATTACTATTATTATTACTATAAATTTATTATTATTATTATTATTATTATTACTACTATTATTACTATTATTATTATTATTATTATTATTATTATTATTATTATTATTATTATATACACATTAATATTAATAATATATATTTGTCTTAACTTAAATTTTTAGTTCCTTGCTTTATAATAACCAATAAAAATACATGCATTATGGATGCACATTTATGCATCAAATACAAATAAAATAAATATAAATTCAGTAAATGTTAAGCTATTAAAAATATGAAAATGAAATGAATATGAATATTATGAATAAAGTGAATCATAACACTATTTTGTTTTCATTATTAGTAGTGTACAAGCTTGTATTGTATTTACCACTTTGCCACATACTATAAATATATGATTTATTACACTGCTATAATACGCGGTTTGTATTAAAGTGCACGTTATCTCAGCATGACACCGACTTACAGTAATATGATAATACGGTAGACGTATCCTGCTGGGCCAGCGGAGCTTGCAAGCTACAACTTGAATAGCTGTGTATCTGGTCTGGTCGTCCTTACTGTTAAAATAGTAAGAATAAATCAAACGGGTTTTTGACAAAGTGAATGAGTAATTTGCGGTTAGGTGACTCATTTGCTGAGCGCACTCTATATAACATATCACTGCCGAACGCCAGAGTTGACAAAACTTTAACGAGGTCATTGTGCCAAAGCGTTAAGGGAAAATCCCGAAAATTTATCAGACCATTTTTGTATTACTGAACCTAGTGACTCACATTATCGAAACATCTGCTCATACATATACAATGACAGTAATAGTTAAAGTAAATAAATGCTTAATAACGATATATTTTCTGTGGAAATTTGACAGAAAATAAAAATGAAATAATAGATATCTCTTTGTTTGTTTATTATAGTTATATAATCTAATCATCTACGCTTGAAAACATTGTATTTTGAGTTTACGTGATGCATATCGTAAGTGATCACGGTGAGATAAAGGAGACAGATTGACATGTGTGCAACATCCGCGCAACCAAATTAAATGGAACAACGCGCAAACACAACTGTGTTGCACACATCTTTTACAACAAGAGGGGCATGTTTCCTGTTAATCAATGCACAAGAACAAAGGTATATGGTAAAATAATTGCAATTTGAATAAAAAATTTCGGCACGATTACTTCGCATTCATTTATTTCATCAATGTTTAACGTTAGCGGTATGAACGCTGTCGTCGGATAAAACTGTTTTCTTCGACGAATACATATACATTCGCATTTCTTCCATAACGATAGTACAGCATGATAGAGAGAAGAAATGATGGTGTTATAGTATATGTATATAGTAGAAGAGATAGTGTTATAGTATATGTATATAGTAAATATAAGGCCAGCATCATAATACACACTCGTTTTTTGTTATACCTTCTTACTATTCCGTGCGTAAATTTCGCGCAGCGTTCAGGTCGGATATACATTATTCTTAGTTTCAGCAACCCACATTGACTTATCTAAATTTATCATGCAGATGTGCACTTTTCTGCCCAATAAAGGGGTGACCTATTAAATTTTGCTTTATTAGCCACTGACCAATAGAGCAAATCAATGCGGAATCCCTCGGCGTTTATTGTACGTAACGTTATCTGACGTCATAAAACAAACAAAAAAACAATAACATGGCGGCGTCCTCGAAAAGCGTAACATTCCGAGAAATAGGTAATAATAGTAATTCATGCAGAAAATGTGGATAATCTACATGATAAATAGAATATTATGTCAATGCCTTTTACTATCAAGTTTATTAGGCTCGGCACGAAAACAAAGAATGCTCGGCAGAGCCTCGCCATTCTTCGTTTTCTAAGCCTCGCCTAATAAACTTGATAGTAAAAGGCACTGACATAATATTCTCTATATACCTTACCGACTACTAAATTCTTCACGAATTTTAGAAATTTGGAGATTGCAAGAAGGTTTACACTAAAACATGTAGTGAATCGATTCCCATTGAAACAACATACAAAACAACAGAAATCTGTTCACTTCATTTCGGTCACATAAACGTTTAAAGCTGTACAGTCCCTATGTTAACTGGTAATAACTCATGAATATGAATGAGTCACGTGTGAAGTAGTTTCAAATCGACGAACACCCCAAAGGTCGGTATATAAGCAGAAATCGATGCGTGAAATTTTACATTTTTATTTAGCATCCGTACAGGTAACATCGATAAATATACGGCTCCAGAATATATGTGATAACAAATAGTTTGAACCACAGCCTTGCGCTTGTAAGTTTTGAAAGATGTACTAGACCATTGCTATTTACTGGTATGTTGTAGCAGTTTTAACACTAAATAGGCATTACGTAATAACAAGCGCGCGCACACAAACTCATCAAGCGCTAAATAACAAGTCGAGATATGGTTGTTTTGAGGCGAAGTATTAGTTTCATATTGATAACATAGTATTACACCAGGCAATGTTAATGTACACGTGCGACAATATGGACTACATATTTATTGATCCATCTTGAGTTGCGTTCAAATATGTTAAGATATTTTGCATCATAATAAATGGTAGTTCGTTTACTATTTTCTCAAGTAGAGTTATAGTTCAGTGGATAGAGCATCGGACTTGAAATCAGAAGGTCGCGTGTTCGAGCCCCGAAAGAGTCTAACTTTTTTTTTTCTGTAAAAATTACTGCTACCTGTGTATAGGTACGATGTGCACTGGTCGATGTATATACAGTAAATGGTTTCCTGCGTGTGTGTGTACTTCTAAGGATTATAGTCCGTCCGCCAACTAACACGTCGAGGCAACCCTGACGCGATGGGCACAATAGAGTCTGGACTGTTGTCGATGAGTGCGTTGGTTGATCTAGTGCTGCTGCTGTGTTGTCGCTTCTGTTGTATGTATGTAGATGATGTGTCGCAAGCGCTCTGTGTAGTGTGTAGGTCTCGCTGTGGCGGTGAAGTGGTCTGGTCAAGGTATCCTACATCCGCTAAGCTACATCCGCTATGTTGGCCGTCTACATCCGCTAATGGTCGGGATCTGGTTTTGGGGCCACACCCATCACAGTATGACCCCTGCGCCGCAGACACCGCCCGACGTCCTGTCACCTTTGGTCTTCTGTCGAATGTAGGCCTCGACCTTCGCTTCGATACCCGGGATTATGGTTGCGTCCCTGATACCTAGGCTCCGGCTCCGGCCCGCGGACTTCTCGACTTCCAGGATCTGTGGACATCAGATGGTGTCTGCTGTGATGGGACGCAGGAGACATCTTCACTTTTGGTCACATGACACTCGAGTCTACTGGACCCTCCCGTACTTTCGCAGTCCAGTAGTACCGGCATTTTTAGTACCGAACATCTATTTACCCATGTAATATAGTGTAAATGGTTTCCTGCGCTATATTTTCTCGCTTAAATACCCGATTTCGACATGAGCTGGTGAACATGAAGTTACAAATAAAGACACGCCTACAGAGAAGAAATTGATTGATATAGAGACTCTGTAGCTTTAACGTCAGATACCATCATTTTCCCGTTCATACCACCGAACCAGCAGGACGTGTCCATCTACGACGGAGTGTTTTAGTTGTCATCAGCACTTAGTTTCTTCAAGCGATGTCGACGCGTCCTGCAGGGGGATCCGGAACGTGATGACCATCATCGACCACCATCAACGTCGGGCCAGTGGATTGTTTCTATTAATTTCTTTCCCATCGAGCCGAACGTTGAAAGCGTATCAACACGTTCTGATATGGTATACACCCCACACTAGGGTGATACCGTGGCCCTTCGCAGGGCCGTTTTTTGTAATCTGCCGAGACGTAACCACCACGGATACAATCAACCTACGATATCTACACCTGTCGTGTGCTGGTGTAACTGTATCAGCTGTATTACTGATAACCCAGTAGACGACGACGTATATGGCGGAGGAGACCATGGAGCATACACAGAATGGAGGACGCCGTAACACCACCTCCGCAAAAGTTGGGGAACTTTCCGGGGGTCGTTCACCATTTTGGGTTATGTTCTAGGACGTAAACATCACGGGACAACAATCACGGGATCCTCAATCAACAGGATTGACCTACTAGATGGGCTACAAATCATCTGCGTCCTGATTGGTCGAGAGCTTCAAATCATCTTTTCGAGCCGGCAATCGGATTGACCTAGTAACAATTCTGCAGGCAATCCGATTGGCCAAAATCTTCAACGGAATTTCTAATCTACTTGGATTTAATCTTCAACTTCTGGCTATCAACGTTGGACTTCTTCACTAACCATCTACTGCTGCTGTTCTACAGTAAACCTGCTTGGACGACGTCCCAACTCCTAGACCCATCCAACTCTAATCATCTGACGAAAAGCTCGCCAAAAGGCCTAGTGCCATAGGGCGAGGGTAAAGAAAAACTACCACTCACTCAACGTCAGATACCACATTTGCTTTTCCCATAGGCCTCCATTATATCCTTTTGTATTCCTATACCTGAACGGATGAAAAAACCTAACTTATTTTAAAGAACTATCTTAGCGACACTCAAAAAATACCAGCAAATTGGGGGTAATGTAATGCTACTTCACTGAAGGTGTAAAGAAATTTTACAATTTGCAAATATACCCTCAGTACAATTATACCCATAAAATGCAAATTTCAATCAAAATATCCTAAATAAACACGTTTTATGTTGGAAATATAATATTTTGATGCTTTATGGGGATTTGGTATGATTTCGGTAATTTAATCCAAGCAGAATCTACATTACAATCTGCCTATATGCCCTAACAGAGCCTATACTTTTTCAACAAATCAGAAGCCCCAAATCAATAGTGGTATCTGACCTAAAACATTCATTCAATCCCGAATTTCGATAATTGATGAAGAATTTTCTAGTCGATAGGGCATCTTTAGATAAGCCAATGTTGCAGAAACGAAAAACAAGAAAACAGTGATACAAAGTATCACAAGCCGGTCAGAACAGTTACATAAGAAAACAGTGAGTGGAATGAATACGATAAAAAACAAACGAACAGTGTGTAGATGTTAACATTTGTTTTATTTGTAATTGTCAACAATCAAAACACATGTATCATGAACGATCTGAGCACTAGATAAACTAGTCATCATGAGACAAAATGAATATGTGTTTAATGTTAGCATCTGTTTTGTACAATGTTAAAATATGAATATGATAGACATCTGAAATAGTATGTGTAATGCATCACTAAATAGAATGTTGTTTCATGATTAGAATGTGAGGATTTGGAAAGTATCATGGATTGAATATGAATAAATGGTAAATTTACATAGTTATAAACAAAACAGACAACTTAATGATAATATAATATCAACTGGATTGAAAGATTAGCATCTGTGAAGGTAATCCCAGATTTTAGCTATATAAATGTACATTATAAGAACGGGTTTAATGTTAGATGTATTTTATTATTGAAATCTGATCAGTAGTTTATGAGAATAAGTAGCAGTAGAGCAGACCTATTCAAACTCTTTAGAAGATGCTTCAGTTAAAGTTTCATCAACTCTGTTTAATGATTGTATTGCTTATTTTAAAAGCAGACAGAACCAAATAGAGATTCATGTCCTTTATATACACAATTTCCTTTATAGTATTCTTATAATTAATATTAATTATTGAACAAATGCAAGTTATGTAGAAAAACTAACTGGGCGCCACGAGCTTTTAACATCAATCAATAATCAATAATCAGTGACGATACCGATTTGGAGAACCAACTGTATTCGTATGCTGAGATTAGATTTATAGATTATCCCTGAAATTTACATCTAATTCTTTGTGTGGGACTGGTATTGTTTTGCTTCCGGGGTCGTAGCCCTCGAAAGCAATACTTCAGTGCTGATAAGTGACAAAAGAAGATATCTGCATGTTATATTTGCTCATAACATCGAATAAATACACATTCTGATGGATTGTGTACATATGTGCTAACATTTTTCAGGACTACTTGTTGCCACAGAGAGGAACCGAATAACTCACTATGCAAAAACTGTGACCTGACCCAAATGTGCAAAAACTGACAGTGTGTGTATTTAAATGTACATGGCTGGAACACGAGATTATCATCGTGTGTTTATTTCTGGATTTTAATGAATGTCAGTGTGTGGGCCTGACGTGGAACAGTGACAAATATGCCACAGTTCGTTCAGGAATAAAGGACGACACGGTCTGAAAGTGTTGCTATTTTGTTCTTTATTTAATGCAGCAAATTAATACCAGTCCGACCCCTCGTGTAGTAAAAACATTTAGAACCACTCCTACGCGCATGCCCAGATCATAATTTGTAGACTGTATCCCTAAAATTGATAAGTAATTCAAGTAGTAGAAGACCCATTAACTGCCTGTACACCAATTTGACTGCCTACCAGTATTCTTACTAAAATACAGTTGTTTTATGAACAGTAAATTGACGTTGATACACAGTCCAACACCCATAGCAGCTTTCTGAGTCCGGGGTAAATATAGCCAGATCATTGAGGCTCCGGCAATAATGTATATCTGACACGATCGCTAAGTGACATTTACGCACGGGGTGAATAAAAAATTGTATAAAAAAATCCGGAAAAAACTAGTGTGTAATATGGTTATATCCTTCACTTTACTGAATACATATTAAACTATAACACTATCCCATCTTTTCTGTATCCTTCTACAATATCGTAACGGAAGCCTGTGGTTACCACTGCATCCTGAAAACGGTGGATAAGATTGCCTTGCGGCCAAACAATTTTATAATGATTGTTTTATGGTATTATGGCATTCAATTAGGCCAATTGCTGTAGTTGCCCATCTGTGACTTATGGATCGCCTTCTGATCCCCAGTGTCCACCCTTTATTATCCTGTTATTCAACAAAACTATATATAGTCGTTTCTAGGCGTAGTTGCTACTGCTATCACCGACATCGACATTTTAAAAATGGCGACACCCCATTATAGTTGAGCCCCATCTACCGACAAGTTTGAGATAGTGTTGTGCAGATCATCTGCGATTCAAGACAAACATTTGTATTTACAAGCAAGTGTCGAAGATAATCAATACTAGAGCAGTACATGTCGCTATTATTTCTATGCTGGTTAATCGGCATAAAGCAGCGTATTGTTCAAGACAACCAATCAGCTGCTGGCGTTGACTGAATGACTGAATATAATATAATTACATAAATTTGGTATACCGATATAAAATTCCGATATGGTCTATAAACAAAACAAATGCAACGCATTCTGATTCTTTCGCGTCCCTTCAACATGACACAGGATCTAGACAATAAATCCTCTTCGACCATTTTCATACTTTGATTATTTTGTGTTCGCATTTTTTTTGTTTATGTTTTTCCTTCACCAGCTATCTTCATACTCCTTTTAATTCTTTTTGCTATATGTCTTTTTCATTTTAGGTTGTATAAGCAAATATTAACTGGTAGCAATGTGACACTGAATAATAATAATAATTCTTATCAATTAGTTCACATATATATATGTTTCATAGGTGTTTGTACATACTTGTTTGTATAAAGGTTTTACAAGGAGGAGAGGAACTTTATAAGTTTTATTTAAATTAAATTAATAATGAAATGTTAAATACATGCATGCACTAATTCGAAATAACATATGTAAGATAACATAAGAAACATGAGTTTCAATTATCACAAATAATGAATGAATGAATGAATGGTGTTTTACGGCACGTCGACACATAAATAGATCGTATTGTAGGCAAAAACTGATGAAAGATGAAGAAATGAAGTAGTAATTAAAAATTAATGTAAATATATTAAGATAAAACTATTTCTAAATTACTGATCATATGGTAGTAATATAAACTATATATGTAAAAATCAACAAATGCCCGTCAACGGGTATATAAACAAGTAAATATATATAAGAACATATTATAATGATTTATATAGTCTGATTTCTTTCAGGAAATCTAAAACAAGACTAAAATCTATAGTATTAAATAACTCTTTCATAGTATTAAAGGGAATGTAGCGACACAGCCAAACCATCTTAATTATTGAGAGTTCTGAAATACTTCAATAAGGGTGAAAGAATTATCAAAATTGGATGAAAAACATAAAAGATATGATCATTTGAAGTTTCTGTTGAAACGGATATGGAAGCGGCCATTATGAGTTCTATGACATCAAGGTTCTGAATGACCATATATATGGAATATTTATAAATATGAAAATTTACTGATTTATAGGGAAAAAATGACAGCAACTGTATGAAAAGTATGTAATACTTAATGGCAATAATGATTTATATGACCAGTAAAAATCCCTCATTCATTTGCAGTGATTTTCTTCGTTTTAAATGATATTTATCAATATTCCATATATGGTAATATGGAACTATGACGTCATAGTTCTAAAAATGGCGGCTGCCATATTTGTTTTAGAACAACCTTTAAATAGTCATATCTTTTTTGTTTATCATCCGATTTTGATAATTCTTTCACCTTTTTCCAAGTTTTTCAGAACTCTCAATAATAGAGCTGTTTGGCTGTGTCGCTACATTCCCTTTAACATTGTATTACCTCTAACCCTTAATCCGCTGCATATATAAAATGGACTGTTCTTTTTTTGAATTAAGACCATTCCAATTATGTGACAAAGGGGTGTTTTGATGTGGAGGGGTGGGGGTGGGGGTGGGGGGGGGGGAGGGTGTGGACAATGTAAACCCTGATCAGCCTGCGAGTTACTCTGGGTATACAAAGGACGCAAATGCTATTATAGTCGTGCTTAGCGGTTTAAGGGATAATGTTCATCCTATGTATGTCGTATCATAATATCACCTACTTTGTTATACATTGTTTACATTATGTTGTTATCAATATTATATATCGTTCATTAGAATTTTAGGGCTATAAGTTCAAGGGAGCGAGCACTACCGCAGAACTTTATTTTTTTATTTTATTTTTTAACTTTAATAAATGATCTTTAACCGACTTATAGTTCAACATATATACTTTAAATGGAGTACATCAGGCTTTTCATGGGGGTCTAGGTGTCCGACCTAAAATTGAGAAATATTAATATTTTCTATTTTACATGGCCAAAACATAATGAATGAGCCTAAAAATTATCCCTTATTTGCAAAGAAATTCATTCTGCACAGTAATACATGCTATCCTAGGTGACGCACCAGGGTTAATTTCAGCATTTTACGTCCGTTTCCGTCCTGTCTATATGGTGTTTTCAAAGTTTAGACATTAACAAAATGGTTCTAACATCATATTTTGATTAATATAAGTGTTTTATCATCAACGGGAACAATTTTATAATTTAACTTGTTTCTAGAAAAATCCTGATGTACCCCCTTTAACAATATTTGTCATTTGATTAGTTGACATTTACTGCACTTAAACCGTTCGTATGTTTGGGAGTGTTAATGTTTAGAAAAAATGCATTACTAGCGATGCCTGATGCATTCAATTATTAACCAATCTATTTAACATTAGGAAGTGTTTTTCTCTGCCGAAATTAAAATAAGTGGCGCCGGATTGAAAGTGGTTTCATAGTAATACGAGTACATGTAAAAAAGTAGATATAAACATCGAACAGAAAAAACATTGAAGGACGACAGTCAACCACAAACACACAGAGAAACAAATAACAACTATATATAAAGATGAATAAAAGGCAAAACAAGACATCACAAATACACAAGGGTTGACAATAAGGCTACCGCCTTGGAACGGTCAGTGGCAAAAAAAGGCCGCTGGGGGATTTAAACCAGGTTCTAGGGTGCATCAAACCGCACTCTTACCCTTTTGTCATCCCAATAAACGGGACAGTGTAAACAAGAAGAAGTATTGCTATGCAATGCAATGTCCCCTACCGATCATTGTGTGATAATTTTAAGAGGATAATTAATTTTCTCCTTGGATAAAGTGACACATGAACATGTAAATGCATAACGTTACAGAAATGTAATGCGTTACTGCATTAGGTTGCGTGTTAAATTTAGGAGCGTAAAATTCCCAATTAAGATCTGTCTGAACAATATGAGACTAAGCATAACTTTTCATATAAGCTACCTATCCATAAAGCTACATTCCAATATCTCATTCCTAACTGAAGTCATTGAGCGTAAACCATATTTCTATTTTTAGTAGAGTGACCTTGACATTGACTCAGCGACGCTAAATGCAATCCCAAGCTTCCTTTGTTTATAAGCTACCTAACCATAAGTTTTCATTCCAGTATTTCATTCATAACGGAAGTTAATGAGCGGAAACCGTTTTTCTGTTTTTAGTAACAGTGACTTATGATCCTTGATGTTTTCATATAAGCTACCTATCCATAAAGTTTCATTCCAATATCTCATTCCTAACGGAAGTTATTGAGCGGAAACCGCTTTCCTGTTTAAGTAACAGTGCCCCTGATCCTTGATGTTTTCATATAAGCTAATTATCCATAAAGTTTCATTCCAATATATCATTCCTAACTGTAGTTACTGAGCGGAAACTATGTTCTAATTTTAGTAACAGTGACCTTGACATTGACCACAGTGACCCCAAATGCAATTCTAACCTTCCGTTTCATATAAGCTACCTACCCATAAAGTTTCATTTCAATATCTCATTCCTAACTGAAGTTATTGAACGGAAATCGCTTTTCAATTTTTAGTAACAGTTACCTTGACCCCAGTGATCCGAACTGCAATCCCATGTTTCCTTTTCATATAAGCTAACTACCCATAAAGTTTCATTTTAATATTTCATTCCTAACTGAAGCTATTAAGCGGAAACCGTTTTTCTATTTTTAGTAACAGTAACCTTGACCTTGACCCCAGTGAAGCCAAATGCTATCCCAAGCTCTTCTTATATGAGCTATCTACCCATAAAATTTCATTCCAATATCTCATTCTTAACTGAAGTCATTGAGCGGAAACCGTTTTTCTATTTTAGTAACAGTGACCTTGACCTTAACCATAGTGACCCCAAATGCAATCCCAAGCTTCGTTTTATATAAGCCACATACCCATACATTTTTATTCCAATATCTCATTCCTAACTGAAGTTAATGAGCGGAAACGAAGTGTGACAGACTGACAGACTGACGGACTGACGGACGGAGTGCAATCTAATAGTCCCTCCGAACTACGACCGGTAGAGGACTAAAAAACATATCCCCGCCAGGTTATAATCTCTAACAAACATTGCAGCGTTAATAGGTAATATAATAACTTCTGTAAAGAGGATCCCCTGAAAGCAATAAACACAAACAAGAGATACAAGTAGCAGACTCGGTTTTATTGAGTCTGTTCACGAGAGGTAATTTGAAGTGCAACACCTCTCACGCCTCCTAGCACCGGCTAGCATTAAACGTTTATTCTGAAATTTTATACTTATTATATCTTGCCATGCACGACACTTACGAATTCTACATACACCTGAGCTGTGCATGTGTCTATCGAACAGCGGATGTTGTGTCGAAGGTACGTGTGTTGTTCAAGTGAGCGCAATAAAAGTGACTAACATTATTAGTGTCGTGTTTCTGAATCGTATTAATGGTGGGTTTTCAGAAAATGTAAGTCGGGTTACGCTGACACATAAAAATGAATGCAATTAATGAATTTCCTTATTTGCAGGTATTGGCTGAACGAGATAAAATGACTCGGGGAGCTCCACTTATGATTAAAATATTGCCATTAAAAATAACCTACAGACAATGTACATATTACGTAACTATACAGAGAACCATATGCTTGTTATGAGTTGCATCGTACACATGAACAGAGATATGCTACTTAAATATATTTTCAAAAGTAGATTCACATATAGAACACATATTTAAAAAATAAAAGAGATAAGTTGTTGATAGAATATAGATATAGAAATACAAAAAGATCGGACAGGGAAAGTAGCATTCAAGGAGGACAGTCAACCACAAAACACAGAAACAAACACGCAAACAGACAAACAAGAAGGCAAAGGCAATATTAAATGCAAAAGACAACACAAACACAAAAGGGTTGACAATAGGGCTACCGCCTTGGAACGGTCAGTGGCAAAGTAGGCCACTAGAAGACAGTTTTCATTTAGGCTTCAAGTGAAGGTGATTCTTTTTTCACTCAGTACCCGACACGTACCTACAGGTTTATAAATAAGATCTCCTTTCACCGTATATCGTATTATAGACATGTTTGTATTTCTGGTATAGTCTGTATTTGTGTTTCTCATAATGTGTACTGTATTAGTTTTTGTAGTTCTAGTATAGTGTATTTGTATATAGTACGTTTTGTATAGTGCGTATTTACATGTTTTGTATAGTGCGTATTAACATGTTTGGTATAGTGCGTATTTGCATGTTTTGTATAGTGTGTAGTGTCGTTTTCGGGAAAGTGTACTCTTGAAGTTTTGATGTCATTTGCATACGACTTCTAATTCTATATATACATTTAATATATATTGACTGGCTCTTTGATTAAAATAAATATGATTCCAATGCAACGCATCTTCAGTTTTGAATTCCTGAATGACTGCGTAATCAGACATTATAGGAAAATAATTCGACAATATGTATGAGTTTACATCATGTTACTAGCATCTAAATTTAATTTTGTTACCCCTTGGAGTTATCTTTCACCCATCATTTTCGTAGCCATGAGAATTATAGAATAAAAATGGCAGGGCAAAACCAGATATTTATTTCTACTTTTGTTTTATGTGACAGTCTACACTCAAACTTTTCTGATTATGTTACTGATTAGGATAGACAGCGCAAGTTTGCGTCTATTTTGTATTTAAATGGGAGGTATGAGCTGTTGATTGGTTTGCAAGGGCCGTTATCTGTCCAGTTTAGATTTATCCTCTTCGTGTTACGAGTTACCTCTATCACTACATCTTTATCTTTTAACTGTCTTCGCAACATTTCAAAGATATTCTATGTAAAAACTTGTGTTAAAATTACAAAAACGTTTACTAAAGAAATTGAATAAACACAACTAACAAACGACACTACGTTTGCATAGCATTGGCAAGTAGAGCTAACATTTGGGTTATGTTCATCAAATACAATGATTTCAACAGTTATTATACCTTGAGCTGGCTATAGACCCTCTCTCCCTAGGGGAATTTTGTAGGGTATTTTTTTCTGAAAGTTCATTCAAAACGATTCAAAACGAGACTTGTCTGCCATCTGAGCGTTGGGGCGTATGTGTGAAACGCACGTGTCAATTACGTTACAATAACAATTCCAAAACACCTTCGTGTTTAAATTAGACAGCCTTTTCAACATAAAGAAAATATGAAAATATACTGTAGTTTACGTTACACCTTGCTCGTTACCAAAAAATCATAACTACAGTTAATAATTAAACTAGACCTTAAGTTGCCAAAAGACGCCATCCTCACTCTGGGGGAATTTTGAAAGAAATCTTTTCCTAAAAGAGTATGTATTTGCTGCAAAATGAAGTATGTTTGCCAAATGAGAGTGGGACATAAGAGCGTGACGTCCGTTTGAAATACGTTACCATTTTCATGTTTTGAAAATGTAATACTCAAAACTTCTTTATAGGCAAAAAAATGGTATGTATACTTTATATTAGTTATCACCATGTTAACATCCAAAATCTAATGCATAAAACAGATTTCCAAAAGACAATGTAGTTTACGTTACGTGACATAAACATGAAATGTACGTTACCATTTACAGTTATTTGTCATACATATTGAAGTTTCCAGAAATAAAGTTCTTTACTGAAACAGTGACTATTTTAATAATAAAATGTTATTCATTAAATGAATATATAAAAGAATGAATAAATAAATAAATAAACTCTGTGTGTGGAGAGAGAGAGAGAGAGAGAGAGAGAGAGAGAGAGAGAGAGAGAGAGAGAGAATTTAAACGATATCATTTAAAGATACATGATTTATTGGATGTTTCCACAAATAAAGGTATTAGCACTTTACTTTTAAAAATGTTAAACATTTCTAAACATAAAATAAATATATCATAAATAAATACTTTAAAATGGTTCATAAATCAGATAAATATTAATTGCACATTAAACTACCGGGAGCTTATCCGTTATTGAAAATAGTAATTGTTTACTAGGTATGGCATCTTCATTTTGTTACAATGTATCCTGCTTTTGATACTTTAACCTCAAAGAATAATCCAATGTAAGATAGATTTGACTTATTCGGATTACTAATATTTGGATACAATACTAATAACACTAACTCTTATCAAAGACAGACGAAAAGGAAAATGACCTTGATATGCATATATCTTCACTCTATGTCCAATGTTTTTTTGAGTATTACCATTGGGACTACGCCAGACACATTCCAGTCGATTTAATGACACCCTGAGTCTTGACACAATCCATCCCCGGGTCAAATGAACTTCTCCAAAACAGGAGAGTCAGTGTCACTCTTCCACAAGTCACATAACTATTCATAAATTATTAATCAACATGAACATGTTCAGGGTAACATCATTGGATTCAGTAGATTCTTAGCTCAAATAACTGCATCCATCGCAAACAAAGAACAATGAGAAAGACTTGAGAAGAGCCACGGAATCTATCACTGGTTCCACAAACCCCATTCCGAGTTGATATCAACGACAATGAGCTATACCCCAGATCGTCCGGTATTCCAGCATAGACATATGTTGCTGATGATCTACTACATCATCAAGACCATGACATATTTGTCAATGACTTGTTAATTGACACGCCGACCCGATCTATAACAAACTATATTTGGTTAATTGTTTCCCTTATTGATAAGGTATAAGACAGATCTTAAGCTGAAACAGTCATATCCTCTAGGCTCAGTACCATGGTCTCTTGCAACAGCTGGCGGCAATTCACTTAGAACTGACAAAGCCAAATTGCTCTACTGCATATAAGTATCAGTTGAGCCAGCTACACATCGACCTACTGAATATACTGTGTATGTGTGTGAAGGTAGCGCAACACCTCACAGTCATCCTTCAGTTCCTGTTACGTTCGACGATTTGGCAGAGCTGATGTTTGACATACTTACCAAGACACATTGGGTCGACGTTGTGACAGACAATTGCGTCCCTAGATCTACCAAGTAGTTGTTTGAGTGCAAGAGGCGTGTGAGAAAATGAGATGTTGAATGTGAAACAAATTATAGAGGTTAAGGGGACTGATATTTGCTCTTTACTACCTAAACTACATTGCTTTACAAGCTGTTACAACCAGTGGCTTTGTAGGGAGAGGCAAGGCAGTCCCACTGAAGATAATTAAAAAGCACAGAGATTTTGTGCCAATTTGGATTGCTCAAACAGCAGCATGAATGTTCGTTCAGATGATCTTCAAAAAAGTTCGGAGATCACGGAGAGGATATTGTGCTGTCTATATGACAAGCCTCTTTACACGGATGTCAAATACGTTTTCGCGAAAACGTAAAGGCCACAATTAAAGCGTTTTGCCGCCGTGTCAATGTTCTATAATCATGCATTTGAACATGCTCAATTTCAAGAGTATTTGTGGCACCATACTGACCAGCATTAACCAGTAACAAATGAAAGAAGATAAAGTTATTGCATTTGACTGGACTATTGGTGATATTGCGTCACAATAGTTGGTTGACATCATGTTGAAAGAGCCTGACACTGAAGAAGGAAGCAATAATGGGCGTCTAGATATGGAAGCCAATGAATTGATTGATATTGAGTTTGAAAAAAGTGATGATGTATAGAGGAATTATGAGCTCAAATGATGTAATATATTTCCATGAAAGTGCATGCTATCTCACAGAGCTATACATTTATATTTGTTAGTAATGTGCGTAAAGTTCAATTCATTTTGTGAATGTGTTGAAAATGGTTAATTTGTTACATTTGATTTTTATATGAATACATTAGCAGTTACAATTGTGCATATAATATGCTATTTTTCACGGAAGAGTCGTGTACATTATATTCAAACTTCATTTCATTCAATGTTTTCCTAAGTATAAAAGAAAATAAAGATATATATCCATGTTTTTATTTGATACTTATTTGATACTTAGATGTGGTATTTAAATAAAATTATGAAAAATTAATTGGTAACGTACGTAACGTTTAATACATGAGGTAACATATTGACATAATTTCATGTATGTTCAAACTTTGTTGTACCATCAATGATGTTTAGAGGAATGTTTAGAGGAATGTTGTATTAACATCTGTATAAAATAATTGGCGGAATTTTCTAGATTTCTGGTAACACACAGAAAATTATTATTAATTATTTAAAAAAAAACACACAATGTAACGGACAATGCAAGAACCAAACATTATTCACATCATGGATACGTATGTCTATTACAAGTAAGATGTTTGAAACAGTTTTTGGATATAAAATATATATGTTCTTAATTTCTCAAACCAAACATTGTCATTCAACAAGGTAACTTTAATTACAGTAAAGTAGGCTTAATAACGCAGGTATCAAAGGTGTAAACATGAAGTGAAACGACATTTTATAGCTTATAAAGCATAAATAATGTTCAAAATGGATTAGTACAATCAATTATGTCTAAAGGAATGTTGCAATAGAGCTTTACTAGTTTATTGGATGATTTGCTCTAATTTCTTTTAACATGCGGAAAACAGAAAATGATTAAACACACACAATGTAACGTTCATCAACAAAACATTATGAACATCATGGGCACGTATGTCTGTGATATCTGTGAGGTTTGGAATAATTTTCGGATATAGCATCATTAATGATCTTAATGTCTTACGTTAGAAAACTTAATAAAACAAGGTAACGTAAATTACGGTAACGTAGGCTTAGTAACGCAGGATCCTAGGTATCAAATGTATGTGAAACGAAAGTTTGTATTATAAAAGGCATGAATAACGAAGACAATTTAAAATACAAACACTTTCTTCCATACATCTTTAGTCTCCAAAATGCAGTAAAATTAATTATTATTTTATAGGTAAGGTATTCTACATCCTGTGACACGATGAAGACCCAACGCTCAGATGACAGACAGATGACAGACAATTTGCAAAATACTACATACATAATGGGCTTTCAGAAAAAATAGGGTCTACAAAATTCTCCCGGGGGTGGAGGGAGGGTTTACCGTATTAGCTCACGGCCTATATTGACCAAAGAAAACAACATGTTAAGTTTTAAGTGAAGATCAGTCAAATAGAGTAATGCATTAAACTGCATGTGCTCTTCTTACAGTTGGTAATACATATTGTACTTTTTAATTGATTGTTAGGTCAGAACTATGTGATTTTGTGTTTCAATCCAGGTTTAATTATTCCAACTCGACCGAGAATGCTGGCCTGGTTCTGTCGAAAGCAGTTTTCTATTAAAGATGTCTAAACGTTGTGTCTTTAAAATCCTTTTTTGAGTAGTTTCCTGTTATTGTGTGGCTAACTGTAATTGTGTTCCGGACAGCTTATTGATATTTTAAATTGCAGCACACCATGCTTCCGACAATCTAAGATATAAAAGAAAATAGAAAGGGTATGCAATTGCAATGGATTAAACGATAATTTCCAAGTGTAAGTATACTATTAAAATTAACCGCACCCACCCGGCCCATTTGCTGGTTGACTTTCATTAGCAGAAATGTTTAGCTTCATAAACAAGTTTGAGTACATCTCGTTAACATTCAAGTTTTACTATGGCAACGGCGAGTAGAAAAAAATAGGTTATTATAACATATAAGGAGAATTGTTTTTATTGAGTTTAACTTATTTGAAATGAATATAGATATAAAAATCGAACAGGAAAATCAGCATTCAAGGTTGACAGTCAACCACAAACACACACAGAAACGAAGAACAAATTTATAGATGATTAAAAGGCCAAATAAGACATCAAAAACACAAAAGGGTTGACAATAGGGCTACCGCATTGAAACGGTCAGTGGCAAAAAAGGCCGCTGGGGGTTTAAACCAGGTTTTAGACTGCACCAAACCTCACATTTACACTACTGGCAACGCAATAAAACGGAACAGTGTAAATAAAGAAATCCCCGCCATGAACTAATCTCTAACTAACAAGGCAGCATTAATAAGCAATATAAATAAAACACAAAGATGCTCGTGTATATAGAAATACAAAAAAACAACAATATCCTAGAAAGCCACAAAGAAGGTACTCAGTGACTTGGCATAAACCTTTAACAAGTTTAACAGATAGTATGAAAGTGATCATGGCCAAGGATCTTACGAAGTTTGTAAATCACGTCACCATAGAAAAGAAATATAAAAAGATCGGACAGGGAAAGTAGCATTCAAGGAGGATAGTCAACCACAAAACACAGAAACAAACACGCAAACAGACAAACAAGAAGGCAAAAGCAATAATAAATGCAAACGACATCACAAACACAAAAGGGTTGACAATAGGGCTACCGCCTTGGAACGATCAATGGCAAAATAGGCCACTGGGGGGTTTAAACCGGTTTTAGGGTGCACCAAACCTCACACTTACCCTTACTGTCATCCCATTAAAAAAGAAGAGTGTAAATAAAGAAATCACCGCCATGATCTAATCTCTAACCAACAAGGCAATATAATTAAAACACAAATATGCTCGTGTAAATATAATACAAAAAAACAACAGCCTAGAAAGCCACAATGAAGGTACTCAATGACCTGGCAGAAGCCAGAGCAGTAAGAGAATAAACCATTAAGGGCACGACAAGAAAGTTCATGGACAAACATCAAACGCCACCGTCCCAATGGGCTTTAGGTAGGCGTCATCATAGGGTCCACAGCCTGTCCGGTCATCGTACAATTAAAGAGGAAAGCATAGTGGCGAACTGTAAAAGGGTTCACCACCAAGCATGCAGTACGTTGCAAAATGATAGGGTCATAACCTCTTTTGATAAACATTTTAACAAGTTTAACAAAGATAGTATGAAAGTGATAATGACTAAGAATCTTACGAAGTTTATAAATCACATCACCATAGAAGTCAGGTTGGGATAGTCCTTGTCTCAGAAGAGTCCTTAAATTACTTTTATATTTGGAAAGAAGATCAGGGTTACAATAATAAAATTTTGCAAAGGTTTTACGAAGTTTATGGTAACGGTAACCCTGATTGAGTAACTTTTTAGTTATACATTAAAGTCCTCAACTCGAGTACAAGCTCTAGAAAAACGAATAAGTTGAGACACATACACCCCATAAGAAGTTGCTCGGGGAACATCCCCATCCAAGTGGGAATAATTAACAATGTCAAAATTAAAATCATCTCTCTTGTCATAGATTTTGCTAATTATTTTACCATTTTCAATCGAGAGATCTAAATCAAGAAAAGAAGCGTTATTATCAGATATATTAGCTTTGTTAAGCTGAAGTTCTTTAGGATAAATATAATTAACCATAGTTGGAACGAAAAGGTTGTCAATGTTCAATATGTCATCCAGATACCGAGAGGTGTCATTAAAGGCTTCAATAACATCTGCCTTGGTATCTGATGAAAGACTCAACATGAAATCCCTTTCATAGCAAAATAAGAACAAATCTGCGACAAGTGGTGCACAGATCGTACCCATAGGGATACGAACAATTTGTCTATAAACGGTGGTTTCATACCTGACGAAAATATTATCTAATAGGAAGATGAGTGCTTCACAAACTTAATAGCAAGTCCGGTTGTGATAGTCCTTGTCGCAGAAGAGTTCTTAAATTACTTTTATATTTTGAAAGAAGATCTGTGTTACGAAGATACAATTTTGCAAAGGTTTTACGAAGTTTATAGTAACGGTAGCCCCGATGGAGTAGCTTTTTAGTTATACAAATATTACGAATATTAAAGTCCTCAACTCGAGTACAAGCTCTAAAAAATCGAATAAGTTAAGACACATAGATCCCATAAGAAGTTGCTCGTGGAAAATTCCCATCTAAATGGGGTTAATTAGCAATATCAAAATTAAAATCATCTCTCTTGTCATATATTTTGCTAATTAGTTCACCATTTTCAATAGAAAGATGTAAATCAAGAAAAGAAGCTTTAGTATCTGAAATATTATCTTTATTAAGTTGAAGTTCTTTAGGGTATATATTATTAACCATACACTAAAGTGATATGAAAACGCAACACGGGAATTTCCGCTATATATTGTATATACTGCACACTTAATTGCACATAATATTCCAAAGAAATCCCAAGATGTTTTTTTAAAAAAAAGTTGCAGTTAACTAGAGAAAGGACACAACTGTGATGTTGTAGACGTTTTAATCACACTACACTTTGTAACAATAACTTCATCAATGTTGAAGTTGCTCTTCGAAAAATTGAGCTAGTTCAGTACTGTATTTAACGTAAATAGTTTGCAAAATTTTGCATCCTAAGTTTGCTCACATGATTGAGCCAAACGCGTACTCTGTGAATAATGAAACATTGCAGGAATACTATTTGCTGTATTATTTATTGTTTTAGTATTTTTTCCAAAAGGAAAGGTCTTACGTAGCCATGTACCATTCGATTAAAAGCAGCATATTGTACATACAATATATAGCGGAAATTCCCGTGTTGCGTTTTCATATCACTTGAGTGTAGTAGAAACGATAGGGTTGTCAATGTTTAATATGTCATCCAGATACCGAGAGGTGCCATTAAAGGCCTCATTAACATCTTCCTGGGTATCTGGTGAAAGACTCAACATGACCAACAATTTGTCTATAAACGGTCGTTCCATACCGGACGAACATATTATCTAATAGGAAGACGAGTGCGTCACAAACTTCTTGGCAAGTCTACATAGTGTAATTGTCTAAACTGCCGTTAGTAAAAAACGCCGTAATATTATTAAAGGTCAAAAATGTAGTATTTTCTAATGTAATGTTTTTTTAATAAATAAGCTTGTCTTTGATAAGTTGATGTGGTAAGGTTGTTTATAGTGTAGAGACGTCAGAAGTGCTTATAGATGAAACTTGACGTTTATTGCACATTTTATCAAGAACGTCTCCTGAATTTTTAATCGACCAAAACAAATTAATCTCAAAGTTTTCATAAGTTTTAGCACAATATTGTTTAAAGCTACATCTCTATATCAATCGATTTCTTCTTTGTAGGCGTGTCTCACCAGCTCATGTCGGAATTGGGTATTAAAGCGAGCAAAAATAACGCAGGACATCATTCCTTCTGAATTTTTAATAGACCAAAACAAATTAATACCAGAGTTTTCATAAGTTTTATTACAGCATTGTTGAACGTGATCTTTAACGGCAGTAAGACAAGAAGTAAAAGGTTTGGAGATGTTTGTGGTGGTGCAGGCACTAGAATTCGAAATAAAGCGGGCCTTATACGGATTCTTTTATGTAATTTATGAATCCAGTACATAGTTGGCAGTTTGTTCTGCTTTTCATCTACCCAGCCTTGAAAGTAGTGCACCGAGTGATATGTGTGGAAACAACATCATATTGTATACCGCAACGTGGTGCATTTCAAGTCAAAACACAAATGACGTGAGGTGTACGTTTAGTTCTAATAAATGAAGAGTTATTTTGTGGAATTTGTATTGATGACGCAGTGTGTAACCGAAGAGGTAAACGATTTATTTTGTGTTTTTACTAATAGATTCTGTGAAAAGCGAAATAAGGGTCAATTAATAGTTATTAGAGATACGAAATAGAATCGTATCAACGATCCATAAGAAATAATATTTGTAAACTTACGGACGGTTAAAAGAGGTCCAAAACTCGACAACAGTGTCTAATACTAGATCACGAGGAAAGTTAAGGAAAACCCTTATAAAATGGGCCTAAGTGTCGATGAGCACACAATCTTCAACAAGGTATATGGAACACACGTGTTTAAGGAAAGACTGGATCAATGTATGTCATACAATCCCTGTGGGATGAAAAGATAACAATATTGATTGGATGTACGGGGAGACTTTCTACGGTCGCCACACGGCACAAACAACACTATTGTGAAAGTAAATATAGACATAAAAATCGAACAGGAAAAGCAGCATTCGAGGACGACAGTCAACCACAAACACACACAGAAACAAAGAACACATTTAAAGATGAATAAAAGGCCACATAAGACATCACAAACACAAAAGGATTGACAATAGGGCTACCGCCTTTGAACGGTCAGTGGCAAAAAAGGCCGCTGGGGTTTATTCAGAAAAATATTGTTTCATTTTGCAAAATTTCAGACTACTTTAGTGTGATTTACAGCTTTACGTAAATTTATATTTTCTAAAATGGATTTATATAATTATTTCAAGCAAAAAACAGTACTGCAGATAGATGAACAATTCTTAAATGGTCATATAGTTCATCATTACGCTTATTTTTTTATACATTAACAGTGCTTTTCTTTCCAATAAATCAGTAAATTTATCTCATTTATAAATATTCAATACATGGTTATTTAGCATAATTTGTCATAGTTTTCAAAAAGGCGGTTTTCATATCCATTTCAAAGAAACCTCCATATTTTCGTAACTTCTTTATTGTGTCACCGTTGTCAATGTTTTCAGAATTCATTCTAATAAAGCGTGATTAAATATCTTAGAAAAATGTTTATTTGAAATAATTATTAACAAAATGTCCTATATATTGTTTCCAAAATGTCGGCTTAAATATCCGTTTTAGAACAACCTTCACAAGGTCATAGCTCCTTTGTTTATCATTCGATTTTGATAATTCTTTCACCCTTTTCCGGGTTGTTCAGAACTCTGAATTTAATAATCTGTGTCAAATACATGAACAATGTTTCGTGTATTCTTCCTAATAAGCGGCTGTTTTTGTGTAAATAAATTACATAATCAATACCTTAAACAAGATATTTGTCGTTAAGCCATGAAGTAAAAACAAATTCTTGCTATTATAAGTAATAGCCTGTAAGCTAGTAGGACAAACAACACACCCCCACCCAGGGGGAATTTTGTACACCCTATTTTTCTGAAAGCCCATTATGTGTAGAGCATTTTGGAACATGTGTGCCATCTGGCGACAGGGGCTTTATCGTGTTACTGGGTGTAGAATACGTTACCTATAAAATAATAATTAATTTTACTGCATTTTGAAGACTAAACATGTATGGAAGAAAGGGTTGGTATATTAAATTTTCTTAAATGTTCATGCCTTTTATAATACAAAAGTTGGTTTTACTTAATTTGTATACCTTGTATACCTGCATTACTAAGCCTACGTTTAATTTAGGTGACCTTGTTTTATTAAGTTTATTAACGTGAAACATTAAGAACATTAATGATGTTACATCCGAAAAGTATTCCAAACCTTGCAGATATCACAGACATACGTTCCCATGATGTTAATAATGTTTGGTTTTTGTAATGTCCGTTATATTGTGTGTTTTTAAATCATTTTATATTTTCCGCATGTTAAAAGAAATTAGAACAAATCATCCAATACACTATTAAAGTTTTATTGCAACATTCCTTTAGACATAATTGATTGTAACAACTCATTTTGAACATTATTTATGGTTTTTAATTTTTACGTTACCAAATTCAAAGAAAAATATCAAATTATATGCACAATTTTAACAGCCAATATATTCATATATTAATCAAATGTAACAAATTAAGCAATTTCAACGAATTGAACGTTACTAACGTTACTAACAAATATAAATGTATAGCAATATAAGATAGCATACATTTTCATGGAAATATATTACATCATTTGAGCTCATAATTCCTCTATACATTGTCATCACTTCTTCAAACTCAATATCAATCAGGGTGTTGGCTGCCATATCTTCCCACTCATTATTACTTCCTTCTTCAGAGTCAGGCTCTTTGAACATGATGTCAACCAACTGTTGTGATGCAATATCACCAATAGTCCAGTCATATCTTCTCTCATTTGTTTCTGCGTCTGGTTAATGTTGGTCAGTATGGTGCCACAAAAGCACTTGAAAGTGTGCATGTTCAAATACATGATTATAGAAAATTGACACGGCGGAAAAAAGCTCTGGTTTTGGCCATTGAATTTTCGCGAAAAAGTATCTGACATCCGAGGTTTGCCATATAGGCAGCACACTTTCCTCTCCGTGATCATCCGAACATTCATGCTGCTGTTCGATCATTCCCTATTGACACAAACTCTCTGTGCTTTTTAAGCATCTTCAATGTGACAGCCTTGCCTCTCCCTACAAAGCCACTGGTTGTAACACAGCTTGTAAAGCAATGTAGTATGGGTAGTAAAGAGCAAATATCGGACCCCTTAACCTCTACAGTTTGTTTCACATTCAACATCTCCGTTTTTAATCATCCCAGTGCCAAACATGACATATGGTTGTATTACTGAAACACATTTTGAAAGCAGGATCAGTATGTCTGTGTCAGGAGAATGCACCACGATTGTTTCTGATGTTGGTGAGGATTAATTCATTCTGATGTCTGCTTCCTACTATGATGAAACAGATCTTCCTGACCATCAGCAAAGACAAATATGTCATCTGCAATGGTAAACCGGGGACATTTTTTCCCAGACAGAGTAGGTTTCATGACCTTGCAGGTTTGGTGCATATCTATCCGTTTTCCACCGGCCGAAAATGCGATTAATGAATTGTGTCGTATTGTCGCAATTACTCATGTAACTCTTAAAATCACAATAAGGCTTCGTTTTCGGCCCTGAGAACAGGAAAGTTAGGGTTTCACCTTGCCTCTTGCACACAAATACTTGATAGATCTAGGGTCGCAAGTGTCTGTCACAAAGTCGACTCAAGGTTCTTTGGTAAGTATGTCAAACACCATCTCCGCCAAATCGTCAAACGTACCAGGAACTGACGGCTGATTGTGAGGTGTTGCGTTACCGTCACACACAAATACGTATTCAGTAGGTCGCTGTGTAGCTGGCTCGACTGATACTTCTAATCAGTGAATTGTCATCAGTTGTTACACGGGACCATGGTACTGATCCTAGAGGATATGATAGCTTCAACTTAAGATCTGTCTTATACCTGATTAATACGGGAACCAATTAACCAAATATAGTGTGTTATAGATCGTGTCGGCGTGTCAATTAACAAGTCATTGACAAATATGTCATGATCTTCTCAGCCTGATGCTGTAATAGATCATCAGCTACATCGCACTATGCTGAAATACGGACGATCGGAGGTATAGCTCATAGTTATTGATATTAACTCGGAATTGGGTTTGTGAAATCAATTTTTTTATTCTGTGGCTCTTCTCAAGTCTTTCTCATTGTTCTTTTTTTGGAATGGATGCAGTTCTTTGTCCAAAGAAATAACCTCTGATGCCATATTTGGCATCTGGAGAGTGGCCTCTAGCAGCTTCGCTCTACATTGACGTGTAATGCACCAGTGGTATTACTGGTACGCTGCATACTTTCTACTGAATCCAATGATGTTACCCTGAAAATGTGCATGTTGATTGGTAGTTTTTGAATAGTTATGTGACTTGTGGGACGCTGACTCTCCTGTTTTGAAGAAGTTCATATGACCCGGGGATGGATTGTGTCAAGACTCAGGGTGTGTCATTAAATATACTGGAATGTGTCTGGCGTAGTTCTAATGGACATACTCAAAGAACATTGGACATAGGCGTTAGAGTGAAGATAATTGCATGTCAAGGTCATTTTCCTTTGTGTCTGTCTTTGATAAGACACAATTATTAGTATTGTGTTGTCCAAATACTAGTAATCAGAATAAGGCAAGACTAACTTACATTGGATGGGGACAAAACATTATTATTCTTTGGGGTTTGTCTCAAAAGCAGAATACATTGTATGGGAAGATGCCATAACTAGTAAAAAAACATTGTCAGTAACGGATAAGCTTCCAGTAGTTTATTGTGCAATTACTATTTTTCTATTTATGAGCCATTTTAAAATATTTATTTATTATCTAATTTTTTTTAGACATTATATTTATTTATTTACTTATACTAATGAATTATACAAAAATCATAGTTAAAAGTACAATACTAGAACCTTTATTTCTGGAAACGTCCAATATGACATGTAACTTCAAATGGTAACGTAATGTTCGTGTTTACTTTACATATCATCTATATATACACACACATTTTATTTATTTATTCATTCTTCTATATATTCATTGAATGAATAACATTTTATTATAGAAATAGTCACTGTTTCAGTAAAGAACTAGAGCCTTTATTTCTGGAAACATTCAATACGTATGACAAATAACTTTAAATGGTAACGTAAGTTTCGTGTCAATATCACGTAACGTATACTACATTGTCTTTTGGAAATTTGTTTTCTTCATTAGATTTTGGTTTTTAACATGTTTGATAAATAATATAAAATATACATACCGTTTTGTTGCATATAAACAATTTTTTGAGTATAACATTTTCAAAACATGATAATGGTAAAGTATTTCAAATGGATGTCACGTCCTTATATCTCCACTCTCATTTGGCAAACATAGATCATTTGTAGAAAAAGCATACTCTTTCAGGAAAATATATCCTTCAAAATTCCCCCAGAGTGGGAATGGCCTTTTTGGTAACTTACGATCTAGTTATTATTAACTGTATTTATGAGTTTTTGGTAACGAACAGGGTGTAACGTAAACTACAGTATATTTTCATGTTTGCATTATGTTGAAAAGGCTGTCTAAATTAAACAATTCATAATTAACATAAATATTGGTAGTATTTTTTGTTCATATGCACATGTTTTACTCATATTCAAATGTATTGAAGTTGTTCTGGAATTGTTATGGTAACGTAATTGTCACGAGCGTTACACACAAACGCCCAAACGCTCAGATGGCACACATAACTCATTTTGAAGCTTTTTGTATGAATTTTCAGAAAATCATACCCTACAAAATTCCCCCTGGTGGGGGTGGGTGGTGGGGGGAGGGGGTTGTCTATAGCCGGCTCATGGACTATAAGTAAGTAAGTAAGTAATTATATTTATGAAACTTGTTTAAATTATTTCCGATTCATTCATCACACATGGAAAGGGTCTCTTATACTATCCTCTATTTAGTTTTTATGTCTTTATCATAAGCACAAAAATATGTGTAAATTGCCATATAGTATATAGTAAAGGCGAGAGTCGAACCCGCTAATGTTGTTAGAACATGTGACTTGTCGTTTGTCTTCGTGATGCAATGGTAACTATGCTTATCGTATGTCTTTGTGATACAATGGTAACTATGCTAAAGCGTCTATTAACACGTATTCATCTATGTCGAAAGAAAAGGCAACCATGCAATTCAATTCACAATGACAGCATCAGCGTCGAACAGACATTTTGACCTGGGCAGTCACAAAGATATAATAATACGGTGAATGTAACTTATGTAACTTAACTCAATTCCGAAGTGAGAAAGATGTCTGCATGGCTGGGAGAAAAATAATCGATTGTTTTAAAATCGAAACAATTCCGCCTGCAGAATTTGACATTACAAGGATATGAGTTATAGATAAACAGTCTTCGTTAAAATAATGAAGCTGAGTATGCAACGATAAGAAACACTTTGCATATTTTGCAGAGAAATTAAAAGCAACAACACTATAATGTAGCCGATCTATTCACTGATGAGAACATTTCGAGTTTGAAGACAATCCCGCTGCTCGGAGAATGCTAGATTGAATCTAAACACTTAAAAACACTTGCCAGACTTTAGATTCAGAACATCTTTTCTTGTTCACGGTTGCTATGACATTAGCATAAACAAATAGGTGATACGCAAAGTACACATTCAGGTAGAGCAATTAACTAGATTCTCAAAGATTCTCATAACATAATGATTAACTTACTTTCTTGTTTATAGTTATGAATATATTTCACCAATGTAAAGGGGTGGTGAAACGGGGGTGGCCAGTGGGTGGAAAGTAGGGGTATGGGTGGACCTGGATGATGCTATATATGTGTATATTTATGTTAGATATAACGTACCTTCTTTGTGGCTTTCTAGGCTATTGTTTTTTTTGTATTTATATATACACGAGCATCTTTGTATTTTACTTATATTGCCTATTAATGTTGCCTTGTTAGTTAGAGAATAGTTCATGGCGGGGATTTCTTTATTTACACTGTCCCGTTTAATTGGGATGACAGTGGGATAAGTGTGAGGTTTGGTGCACCCTAGAACCTGGTTTAAACCCCAGCGGCCTTTTTGCCACTGATAGTTCCAAGGCGGTAGCCCTACTGTCAACCCTTTTTTGTCTGTGACTTCATATGCCTTTATTATTACTATTGCCATTCTTGTTTGTATTTATGCGTGTTTTGTGGTTTACTGTGTTCTGTGACAGCTGCATTTCTTGTTCGTTTTTTATACTTACTTTTTCTATTAACGTATGTTATTATATTTTACCGATTTCTTTTTAGGTATGTTATTATATTTTACCAATTTTTAACGTGTTAATGCACGGGTACTAAACATTGACTCTAGCACATTTTGGAGATATATGAAAACGAGAGTCAATGACACTTCCGAGGTAGTGACAAGGATTAAAATGGCAAAAAAAAGGTGAGTTCCGCTCGTTGGTTTTCATAATATCATTAATCTAACGATTTATTTCAAAAATCGGGGAATGCTTTTCCAGTTATATGTGTTCAAAATATGTCTAAGTTGCAGACATATTACCAATTATTGTTTAATTTCACGCATAGGTGTTTTATAAGATTGCAAGGTGTGTGTGTTTTCTTCGACAGATCCCGGGGGGGGGGGGGGGGGGGAGGGGTATAGGGGGGGGGGGGTGGCTTTCAGTGGGAAATTGGCGTAGGATAAGACATTATAAAATTATGGTCCATATACGTACTAAATACCTACGAGTAGAACTAGCTTACGTTTTGTTATTTTAGTATGCTACAGTTTCCATGTTACATGTTATAGAACTTAATGCAAACGATGCAAAGAGGAGTGCATAATTAAGTTCCGCAATACGATTACCATCACATAGGAGTAGGAGCCGGGGGTGGGGGCTGATGGGCCGGCCCCCCAGTATTCAGAGCGGGGGCCAGAGTATGCTTCCCCCGCCCACCCCACCCCATAATTTGAAGAAAAAATGTTTAGCGCTGAAAATGTGCCATTTTTGTTTTATGTTTTTGATTTATAGATTCTTGATTATAGATTTTTGAATCTTTTCACTAATGATGTGGTAGATCTGCGTGTGTTTACTATTTGGATTTTATGTTTTGATGGTGTGCTTGTTTCGAGACGAGTCCTAAGCAACTGACGTGTTGAATCACTTTTTAAAGTTATTTTAATTTCTTAATTTTATGGAGTTCTTTTTGGATGTCAAAAAAATTACGTGTTTAGTTTTCCCTCTAAATTTTCCCATCTGAAATTATAAAAAACAAAATAAATGAACACATTATGAGATAATTTGATGTTTTCAAAATCTTAAGGTGTTCATATACTATAGGGCCAACGCACACTTTCTAAAGTATGATATTGTAATATCCGAGATTTGAGTCAAAACGAATTAATGAATACAAGTACTTTTTATCACAGATTACAAAAAAAAATGTTCGAAACTGGTGTAGAATATGTGATGCGCAAAAACAATGCTAAAACTGTCCAAATTTTTAACATTTTCCGATTATGTCTCAAACATGTACAAATAGTGTATCCGAATATGTAAATATATCTGTATAACTATCGCACAGTATCGATTGCAGGTTGATTTAACAGTTAATTTACTACAAAATACCAACTATGCCAACACATTATATCACTGTACATTATACACCAAATACATAAGCATTGACGCCATCTCTGTGTCATCTACCCTACCTCCGGCTTATTGACTCTACCTCTTGCCGCAAATTGACGATAAATCCGTTATATCCTGCTTTCTGATTTAAAAATGTCATTACTGTTTAATAATTACACTATGGCCTTTTCATCTCCTCTATTAAAACACCAGACTTTCATGAATAAATAAGAATATGCACCGAAAAAGTGCTATCTGTCGAAGAAAACACGCACACCTTCCAATCTTATAAAAGACCTATGCGTGAAATTAAACAATAATTTGTAATATGTCTGCAACTTAGACATACTTTGAACGCATATAATTGGAATAGCATTCCCCGATTTTTTAAAAATAAATCGTTGGATTAATTGAATTGAATTGAATTGGATTTTATAGTCGCACCAACAGCTAAGGTCATATGGCGATTTTCCAGCTTCCACTGGTGGAGGAAGACCCCAGGTGCCCCTCCGGGTAATTTTCGTGCACGGGCGGGCACCTGGGTAGAACCACCGACGTTCCGCAAGCCAGCTGGATAGGTTGGATTAATGATATTATGAAAAACAACGAGCTGAACTCACCTTTATTTTGTCATGTTAATCCTTGTCACTACCTCGGAAGTGTCATTGACTCTCGTTTTCATATATCTCCAAAATGTGCTAGAGTCAATGTTTAGAACCCGTGTAATGTGCAGATAATTAGGCGGACTGTTTCCGCCTTTTAATGTGTTATTATCCAATCAATTAGTTTTCTGTCCGGGATAATAATTACTATTCAGGGATTCAGATGCGCACTGCGCTTATTGGTCAAATCTTGGAAAACGTGTAGAAATGCATGATGGTATTGTTGTAAGAACTAATATGAACAAAGCCTCAAGACGGGCGAAGCTAACTATGTTAATATAGATCTAAACGATGTGATGCAGGGTTAGCATAATACTGTATATTTTAATGCCCATTGAGCTGACGGTAAAGAAAGAACAATTATTCGGCCTGCATTTGCATATTTAGTACACTAGTGCAACATGACAAATATATTTCCCACACAGAAAGTTATGTAATAATTAAAAGTACAGATTTCAAGTCTCTGGATCTCAAATTTCAATTAAACTGAATAGTGATAGCCATACTCATTCAAACTGAATGCAATTACCTTAACAATCAAATCTGTGCCATGTGAAACTTGCCATCATGTGTATCTAGGTCCAGGCTGTCTTTGTTCCAGAATTTTGACATTGTGAATGAAGGATGTTTTGCTAATGAAATGGTTAGCGACTATCATGTCACCCGCCTTGCAATATAATTTTTTTTTTATATTTAATATTTATAATAAATAAAAGGTAATTAGCGACTGCAATGTCTCCCACTTCCAAATATGTTATGTAATAGTGATATTGAATCAATCATTTTCTCACCCCACCATAAAATGAATTTAAGTTAGTACCTAAAGTCCTTAAATTCACTAGGTAAAGTAAATGTTAGCCACTGTTCCACCTCCAAATATGTAATCTTATTAATTAATTTAAATATATTTAGGGTCAATAATACATGAAAGTTTCGCGACTGTCTTGTCACTCACATCCACATATGTAATGCTATTAATTTGTGGTAGAACATAACTCAATGCCAATCACAATTAGTAATCATGCTGGTCCCCATTTCTGCAAAATGTTTTCAAAATCTAAAATTGCCCAAAGGTCTCAGAACACAAACTACACACATACTAATGGTGCAATTGCTTCTACGAGTGTTGAATGGTTAATGCAGAAAGGTAAATCTCAGTGGTATGGTATTGCCACTGATGGCAGTTACGAGAAATGATGAATGAAGAGGATACATTTGGTCTGCGTTTGATTATTTTGATTAGACACATTGGTAAAATATCATCCGGAGAACATGAGCAACTATTTTCTAAATATTTTGATTAAATAATTGTTTACCAATATAGGCTACACTAGCGGATCCAGTGGAGGTGGGCCTAAAAATTCCGGATCAAACATGTATGTCCATGTTACTGTAGATAACAATTTCGTTGCATGCCCTCAGTATAATTTTTTTTTCGCTCGCTTCGCTCGCTCGACGCATAATGGCTAATGAGAGGTTTAATTAACTCATTCTTAAATCCTTTTATTTGAAAACGCACTTTTTTATTCATACATGTATGTCCATGTTACTGTAGATAAAATATCAAACAATTTCGATACACGCCAACAGTATAAAAAATGTTCTCGCTCGCTTCGTGCGCTCGACGCCTAATGGCTAATGAGTGGTTTAATTAACACATTCTTAATTCCTTTTATTTGAAAACGCACTTTTTTATTCATACATGTATGTCCATGTTACTGTAGATAAAATATCAAGCAATTTCGTTGCACGCCCTCAGTATTTTTTTTTATCGCTCGCTTCGCTCGCTCGACGCATAATGGCTAATGAGTGGTTTAATTAACACATTCTTGAATCCTTTTATTTGAAAACGGGTTTTTTACCCTATCAATGCACTACCGCAACCGTTTTATGAGGCTAGAGACGGACCCGAAAATTGACCAAAATCTTACGCCCCCCTAAGCTGAAATCCTGGATCCGCCCCTGGGCTATACTTACACATGATAAGCAAAGAAGAATCAGCATCTGCAATTGAAATGCTTGACAGCGTTATGCAGGATAAGGCTAAGGATATATCATGGGAGCAGTGCATTACATATTCATCTGACAATGCATCTGTAATGAAAGGGAAGCACAACAGTGTTCAGAGAAGAATTAAGGACAGCAAGCAAGCGGAACATGTTCAAAACCTCTTACCTAGAATGCTTTCAGTGGAAGCCTAGTCAGAAATTACTACAACATTATGAGCAATGCCCTGAAAGCTTGTCAGGAGGAAAAGGAAATGGAGTAATAAAGACATACATGTCTTAAAAACTGACCACAATTAGTCAAAGTAGCAAAGAATATAGGGTATACGGTCCTAGTTAATGTTATTACCACGATTACAAGCCAACACTGTTAGATGTTACTGGAATACCTCCGGACACCCCGAGCGTGTCGGGCAACTTTGTGGTCTTCAAATAATTGTGGCCCGCTTTTGAAGCCAAATCCTGGGAGAAAAATAAATAAATCTTTTTCATACATTATTTTGTAAAACAATCACGTTCCTTTACCTTATATTATATATAAGTAGATAACTTGAAACCAATATTCAGGGCTTAATTACACTATTCCTTTATTCCAAAATGGAATACATAAATAAATCATTAAATCATCAGAAACATCAACACACTCATGATTCACATTTGCCGTCCCTTTACAACCGCAAAATAACCGGGAATCTAAATAGTATCACCCGAAGTTTGACTTCATCACTTTATGCGTTTGTGACCACGTGATGATATTTTGATCACGTGACCCCCCATGCGATCAAATTATATTTTATTTCGATAAATACTCTCTTTTTTTACAGTAAGTATTTATATAGTGTTATATTTCTGTAAGTAAACGTTTAACTTACGCTTAAAATTCAAAATAAAGACCGAAAACAAAAAATAGAAAAGAATAAACGTAGGAAATTGACTGGTTATCCACTTTGTCTGCCTAAAACTTTGCCCCTCATTTGACGTCTGCTGTCCAGCCTACGGATTGAAAATGGCGGCGCGAAACAGTACGAAAAATAAATATCGCATAGTATGTGGGAAAACAAGTAAGTTTTCATACTCGCGTTACTGAAAGAGGGCTTCGCCAGCTTCGCCAGCTTCGCCCGTATAAGCAATATATTTATATTGGATAACGTACCACTATACAAAACTGCATTTAAGAAGTAATGCCCGATGGCTTTATACCTGCCCGGACCGATATAAACTAGATGTTCACGTCTCCTGATTAATGACCTGATCTTACATTATAATTATATATAAATCAAAGTTTAACAAAAGCTGTTGATGTTGGTGTAAAACAAGCGTCTAAGTTCATTGGAACATTTACTCAAATAATGCTTTTATAGCGCCCGATTCACGTTTTAGAGCTGAAACACAATACTGAAACTTAGAAAGCGAGGTCCAGTTTCACAGAAATATATACTTTTTTAAAAATCCGCCAACCATAGTATTGCAATTTACGATCATTAATATGTAATCCTGTGTTTCTATTATCGATTGTCGACGCGGCCCCGTTGACATAACCGTTTGTCAGCTGAGATCTGGGTCTATGTTCAGAATTTCGGCTGTTAGCAATAAACAGCCAACAAAGAAGTCTATATGTTTACATATATGATTGGGCTGTTTGACTTCATGGCTTCGGTTATATGTGAGTCTGACGACACGGATGACGTCACTGGGTTCAACGCACACACAATACGAAAAAATGTATATTTCAAAAAATATAACAATGATTCGATAATATATATTTGCCGATAGTAACGTTTAAACAATACAATATATATTTATTATTATTTATTTTATCTTTTTATTGTTTTCCATCTTTCCATTTGCTATTTATGACGTTAACTAAAGTTAAAATGCGTTGTATGTATGCCACTTATACGTAAGTAAAGATCTACTATATAAAGCTATTTTTTTTTAAAAAAAGTTTACGGTTTCGGGTTGCTCAGTGGATGGGGCTTTGCGCTTTGGAGCTTCATATCTCTGCCCCCGCCTGGGTTCGCCTCCTGCCTGAGGCATGTCTGTTGGGAAACTTGAAGATTTATTTTATCTCCCCTTGAGGTATCTATCCCAATATAACCCAATATGATGTGCTAACGGAACGTAACACTTCATCTCATTTCATTTACAAGATGGCAAACATTAACTTTTCGTATGGCAAGTACGACTTCGACGGTTGCGTACAATCGATACACTGGCTTGCTTTCACCCACATCAACAACAGTCGCATGCCGATATGTTTTAACAAGATAATCGAATATTATAGATTGTATTATAAATCAATCACTGTACGCTTAGCCATTAATTATCTTAGCGTGTGACTCGCGATTGCAGCAGTTACTAGAGCTGTAATGTCAAGATAAAGGAATTATATCAAAGCAATAAATAAATGCGTTTATTCATCCCTATTTATAATAGCTTAAGCATATCATTCCTCACATACATTTAAAACGCCTGCTCTAAGAATCGAATTCGGTTTGAACTATACACTATTACTTTACCAATCAAATTATCTATATGCAATTCGTTAAGTGGGACATTCGTTAAGTTGAACACTGTGGTCTAGTGGTAAAGCATTGGACCCATGATCGAAAGGTCGTCGGTGTAAATTGAAATGAATTGGGGTTTTACGGCGAATCAGTACAAGAAAGGTTATATGACGCCAAACAAGGTGAACATGCCAGGCTCATCCTCCATTCACATCTAGATACAATTATGGAGAATGAGCCTAGTACCTTCTAACCTGCAGAAATGCAGAGTTGCTACAATATCTAGTGTTGACACTCCATTTATGATGGAGCCACATTTCCACATTTGCATATGCGGTGTCATGAAGAAAACCTTGAATGAACATGATAGTGTGTGTGTGCGTGCGTGCGTGCGTGTGTGTATGTGATTATAATAGATAATAGTGAAGCAATTGATAAAAATGAAAAAAGCAACAAACAAAAACACAAAAAAGACTTATCTTGGAAGCAACAAACACAAACAAGAGAGAAAAGTAGCTGACTCGATTTTAAAGAATCTGTTCGCTAAGCACCGACATAAGCGGTATTTTACTTGAAAGCTACACGAATTGGTGGTCCCAAAGGACTAGTGGGTAATAACACTACTGATCTGAAGTCGGGTGACTTTTTGCAGCCGCCACATAGTACTAAACAAACGCTAGTGTGCATGTCAATAAATAATGAAAAGGGATCGTTGAAAGCAACAACACTAACAAGGGAGAAAAGTAGCAGACTCGGTTTTATTGAGTCTGTTTATGAGAAGTAATATAGGTGTACAACCTCACAGCACCGGCATAAGCGATGTTCTAGTTCGGCAGTTACGTGTTCTACTTGCCCAGAACCTGGATTTTGCGTCCACACAACTGACTTTATTTATACCTACATATATATTATATGAATCTGAACGATATCACTATGTCATCATTGATCATATCATATAATTCAAGACTGGCCGCAAAACTAGTAAAATCAAGGTTTTGGTCGCATAAAAATAGGTACAAATTAAGATATTATTAATTAATTTTGTTTTCCTTAATTCACATACATTATAATACTCATCATTATGTGGTATTTCTTTAGCATTCATACCAAAACTAAGATATAAATGATGCCAGTATTGCTACCAAATGACCTACTGTGATACATATATTAACAAAGGAGTTAAACAGATATAACTAGAGCAATCTAAATAACGACAATTCATATATTCCCTTTATCTTGCATTTAAGATGCAACATTTGAGAAAACAATGTATGCCACTAGCCCCTCATGCTCTCTGCCCCATCGCCCAGATATAACAGTCAACAATATAATCCCGTTTGGTACGTTGTGCATCTTTCTTTACATTGTTATATATCTTTTTGACCCCATCCTTTTCCCCCTACCCCACTGTAGGGCAGAGTTAAAAATAAACTTGCTCTGAGTTAAAAAGGAAATAGCGTGACGAACGAACTTGCTGGATATTTTAGGATGGATGCATGGGATAGTACACGTTACTATGTAACTGTTATTTTACTGAAGTTAACGCTTTAGATGCAAGTTGTTACTTAACACTATTTGAGAAATTAAATTCAAAAAACGGCAATTACACGGGAGTCCTCCTACATATTTCCCCTGAATTAACATTCCAGTAGAAAGTGCCATCTTGACATGCAAACAAAGATGGTTAAAAAAAGTCATGGCCTGACTACCTCTGCATCTCATAGAAACACATAAAGGTTCACTCTGGTATGAACTAGTGATGAGCTTCAGCACATCTGGGGATGCAACCTCAATATCAGTCGGCACCATTATAGGGACAAGTGTTTTGGCATCATCATCCCGAGACTATCCATATTCCAAAGGATCTAAGTCTGGAGGATTGTCATCCAGGCCATGTTTCCAAACACATGCTCGAAGATGAGCACGTTTAACATTTCCCACGAAGGATTCTGTTGTTTGTGGTAAAGACTGGACGTAGATACTTTACCAACCTTTTTTGCCCATGAATTTTGTCAAGTCTCGGACAGTGAAGTAAAAACACAGGGTCATGAAAACGAAATCATCAGAAATGAGACAAAGAGGGCAAACGAAAGAGCACAAGGGCAAATAAATGAGTTAGAACAGTATGGTCGAATAAATAATGTAAGAATTAGCGGTATAAGTGTGGAAGGTAATGAAAGCGCCGAAAACACTACAGAAAAAGTTATAAAAACGCTTAACAGCAAAATAGAAGGCCTTAACCTGCACAAGAGGGACATCGATGTGGCACACTGATTGGGCAAACCCAAAAATGGAACGAGGCAGATAATTGTGAAGTTCGTATCACGTATGACGAGAGACTACATCATGAGAGAAAAAAAGAGTATTTAAAGGAAGCGGCATTTACGTCAACGAGGACCTAACTTACACAAACCAGCTAGTTCTAGGATGCCTTCGGAAAAAACTCCCTGATGAAATCGAAAACGCTTGGTCGTATAATGGACGGCTAACTTATATAAACAAAATGGGAAATAAGCATGTGCTTCTGTTTGAAGAATATCAGCACTGGATTGACCTTGCTTGGCCATAAGGAATGAATCCATAAAACTAACTTTCTCTTGTTACCTGTTTATGAAAACTAACACAACACACAATTATCTACTTCAGTTTTTAAAAAAACAAAAATAAACAGTGTAAAACATTTGGACAGTATCTGTATAAATCTGTCGCCCATGCTTTTCAATTGTTGAAAAGCCCGCCAATAACAGTCAAACGTGGACATGTCAATCAACCGATAAAAACATGTTCCAACGGTGCAGAGCTACATAGTTGTATCTCGCGGTAAAAGAAAATAGATATGCTGTAGTCCATCACTGACTATCATATGTTTGAAAAACACGTATGCTCAATTTATGAATTGATATAACAAAATATTGGTTGTTTTAATGAATCAGATTATAGAAAAAATATTCCGCTAGTTTTTGCATTGCAAACACTAGCATATATTATCACTTTTCTACAATAATAAAGCATAATGTCAGAACGTGATTCATTTAAGTGATATGATATGAGATTGCTTTTTTATGTGGTATATAACATAATAATAAGTGCATAAAAATGTATATTATCAACTTTCCACAACAAAAAACATAACGTTAAATTGTTGTATTAGTAATGGATATGGTATGCTAACATAACATGTTATTTACTTTAGTATGATATATAACATAAAAGCAGACGTCGGTTCTCACTATTATATCACACTTAGTGTTTTTATGTTTTAAATAACGAGCACATGCAATATGTACATGTAACATGCTTTGTATTTTTCACTGTTTGTTTTTTCACAATTATTATTTAAGTTTTCATGTTTGCATATTAAAAAGAAATGTGCAAATATTACAGAAGCTCTTCTTCTTCTTCTTCTTCTTCTTCTTCTTCTTCTTCTTTTCTTTTCTTTTTCTTCTTCTTCTTCTACTTCTTTTTCTTTTTCTTCTGCTTCTTCTTCTTCTTCTTTTTTTTCTTCCTCTTCTTCTTCTTCATCATCTTCTTCTTCTTCTTCTTCTTTGCTTCTTTTTTCTTTTTCTTCTTCTTCTATCTTCTAAGTCGGATATTTCGGATTTGGATTATTGCAACCAGTATGTGTTAAATGAAAAATTAGCTTTTCTCTTTTTTTTTCGTTTTTTTTTCGTTTTTAATTTTTCTTTTTTTCTTTTTATTTATCTTTTTTCTGCTATTACTTGATATTTTCTGCTTTTTTGTATTTTTTTGCCGTTTTTACCCTTAAATACGAAATATTAACACATATAAGTAGATGGTTGTCATTGTAAAATATGTATCTCATAATGTTAACATTGCAATTACACACATTTAGTTATATTTAAATACTGTACGGAGACCCTTGATTTACGTCTCAAATCCTTTTTATTGAATGTTTTTGTTCAGACAAATCAGTTCTTTCTATCTCCAATCTTTTTTTAAAACTGTGGCGTGCTTTTCCCTGTTCAAATCCATCATCAACTGTCTTTTTAAAAAATGACATTCAAGATATGTTCACTAAACGTTAGAGGTCTTGGGAATAAACTAAAACGAAAACAAGTGTTTGAATGGCTGAAATCTCAATCTTATTCTATTTGCCTTCTGCAGGAGACACACTCTACTGAGAGAAATGTTAATACATGGAAACATGAATGGGGAAACGATATATACTTAAGCGGAAATAGTAGTAATAGTGAAGGTGTCGGTATTCTTTTAAACCAAAGTCAGAATGTTGAATTTATTTCTTATTCAGATATAGTAGTAGGTCGATTACAAGCTTTACATTTGAAAATTAGTGAAAAAAACATTGTTATAATAAACATCTATGGTACAAATATGGACGACCCCAATGTAATAGAAAACTAGATAACTTTATTTTGAATAATGATGAAAATAACGTTATAATAGGTGGAGATTTTAATACAGTTCTAGAACATAAATTAGATAAGAAAAATGGTCGAATTAGCGATCACAATAAATGTAGATTAAAGTTGCAAAGACTAATGGATACACATAGTTTATCGGATATTTGGAGATTACACAATCCTACAAAACGCCAATATACATGGCATTCAAATAACAGACCACCAATATTTTGCCGTCTTGATTATTTTCTTATTTCAGACAGTCTTGTTAAAAATGTTTCGCTAAGCCAAATAAAGACAGGTTTTAAAACAGATCACTCAATTGTTACAATTTCTTTAGATTTAGCAAGCAATCCAAAAGGTCCTGGATATTTCAAAATAAATAGTAGCATATTATTACAAACAGAATACCAAGAAAGCATCCGTAAAGCATTACGCGAAATAGCTGGCTTAAATAATAATGCAAATCCAAGTACTCTCTGGGAAATCTTAAAAGGAACAATTAGAAATGAAACTATAAAGTATACATCTGCAAAAAAGAAAAAAGACTTATTGACTGGAAAAAAAATGGCATCGGAAATAAAAGACATAGAGTCAAAAATTGAAAAGACGTCGAATGAAACGGAGTTACACATATTAAAAGTGGAATATGAGGCGTATAAAAATGAACTCGAAAAAATACTAGAGAATAGATTAAACGGCTTTATTTTGCGTTCAAAATCAGAAAAGGTTGAAAATGATGAAAAAAATACTAGATATTTTTCAAATTTAGAAAAGAAAAAGGCTGAAAGCAAAACAATAAATAGGTTAAAAGTTAAAGAAAACATTGTTTCAAACACAAAAGATATTTTAAAAGCTCTCAACGAATATTATTCAAAATTATACACAGAAACAAAACAAATATCATCGGATAAAGATTTCTATAATGATTCTATTCCAAAACTTAACGAAACTGAAAAACAAAAATGTGAAGGAGTTTTAACGGAGTTTGAATGTGCTGCGGCTTTAAAGGAAATGAAAAACTAAAAAAGTCCTGGTTCTGACGGATTAACCACTGAATTTTATAAAATATTTTGGAACGACATCAAATGTTTTTTCATTAATTCACTTAACTATTCTTTTAGATGTGGACATTTAAATGAACTTCAAAAACAAAGCTATATAACACTGATTCCAAAATCTGGAAAAGATACAACATTTTTAGAAAACTGGCGCCCAATTAGTCTACTTAATACAGATTATAAAATCGCTGCAAAAGCTATTGCAAATAGGGTAAAACGCGTCATATTAACAATAATAGATAGCTCTCAAACTGGCTTCTTAAAAGGAAGATATATTGGAGAAAACATACGTCTTTTATTTGAAGTTTTAGATCATGTTGAAGAACACAATGTTCCAGGACTGCTATTATTTTCCGATTTCGAGAAAGCATTTGATAGCATAAATCATATATTTTAATTAATACCTTAAGACATTTTAATTTTGGAGATAATTTTATTAAATGGATAGAGCTATTGTACAACGACGCTAAAAGTAGTGTCATTAATAATGGGCACATAACAGATTTTTTCTCGATTAAACGAGGGGTTCGACAGGGATGCCCACTATCACCGTATCTGTTTATTATATGTATAGTATTGCTCTCATTTGAAATAAAAAACAATAAGGATATAAAAGGCATTACTGTAGCAGACATTGAGATTAAAAACACATTATTTGCGGATGATGCAACTTTCTTAACTGATGGATCAAAACAGTCATTTGAGAAACTAATTCATACTTTGGATTCTTTTGGAAATATATCTGGTTTGAGACTCAACACCTCAAAATGCAGTGTTTTAAGAGTAGGTACAATGAAAAACAGTCAAATACAATTTTTAGAAAATCGAAAGTTTACATGGTCATCTGAAAAAGCAAAAGCTCTTGGAATGGTTTTCAATACAAACAAGGTTGATGTTTTTAAACTTAATCTGGAACCTAAACTAGAACAGTTCAAAAATTGTTTAAAAAGTTGGCAGCATAGAAAACTAACCCTACTTGGAAAAATTACTGTTTTAAAAACTTTTGCTCTTCCAAAGTTAATATATCCACTAACCGTCCTAAAACCGATCCACCAAACGAAACAATTAAAGAAATAAACGATATTATGTTCAAATTTCTTTGGGACAATAAACCAAGCAAAATTAAAAAAGCCACACTTATACAAGATTACGAGAATGGGGGTATTAAAATGATTGATATACAGAAATGTATATACTCTCTTAAAGCCAGCTGGATAAAAAGGTTAATGGGCAATACAGCCGGTCAATGGAAACAAATATATTTATATGAATTAGAAAAATATGGAGGAAATACAATTTTTGAATGCAACATTAATGAAAATGATATCAAAAAAATGTTCGAATAAAAACTTTTTTTACAAAATATACTTAGTGCATGGGAAAAAATAAATAAACACGCTGAAGTTAAAACAGTCAGCAAAAGTATAATATGGAATAACTCAAACATAAAAGTAAACGGCAAACCAATATATCATAGAGACTGGCTTTATAAGGGTATAAAATATTTTGAACACATATATGATTATAGACGCAAACAATTTTATAATTTTGATTTTTTTGCTTACCTATATGACATACCACATAAAGATTTTCTCAAGTATACATCATTAATATCATGTATTCCCCAAAATTTCAAAAATAAAATTAAAAACGAACAAATCAATGCACAAAACGTTACACCAAATCTTTTAGAAAAACTTCAAAAATCCAATTATACAAACAAATTTTTGTTCAATCATCAATTACGAAACGAGATTAACAATGATATTATACAACAACACAGTTGGGAACAAGAGTTTCAAAACGCAAATCTAGAGTGGAACATGTTTTACACTATACCAATATATTCAACTATTTCAACAAAATTGCGCAATTTCCAATATAAATATCTTATGAGGATTGTAGCAACCAATACAAAATTACTGAAATTTAAAATTGCTAATTCTAATCTTTGCGAGTTCTGTGCAATGCAAACAGAAACAGTAAATCATTTATTTTGGGAATGTATGCATATACAATCTTTCTGGTCAGATTTGCATAGGTTCTTAATTACACATGACATACATATTAAAAAAGGTTAAAAATATCGGACAGGGAAAGCAGCATTCAAGGACGACAGTCAACCACAAAACACAAAAACAAACACGCAAACAGACAAACGAAAAGACAAAAGTAATAAAAAATGCAAACGACATCACAAACACAAAAGGGTTGACAATAGGGCTACCGCCTTGGAACGGTCAGTGGCAAAGTAGGCCACTGGGGGTTTAAACCGGTTCTAGGGTGCACCAAACCTCACACTTACCCTACTGTCATCCCATTAAAACAGGACAGTGTAAATAAAGAAATCCCCGCCATGATCTAATCTCTAACCAACAAGGCAGCATCAATAGGCAATATAAGTAAAACACAGATATGCTCGTGTAAATATAATACAAAAAAAACAATAGCCTAGAAAGCCACAATGAAGGTACTCAATGACTTTGCAGAAGCCAGAGCAGTAAGAGAATAAACCATTAAGGGCACGACAAGAAAGAGCATGGACAAACATCAAACGCCACCGTCCCAATGGGCTTTAGGTAGGCGTCATCACAGGGTCCACAGCCTGTCCGGTCATCGTACAATTAAAGAGGAAAGCATAGTGGCGAACTGTAAAAGGGTCCACCACCAAGCATGCAGTACGTTGCAAAATGATAGGGTCATAACCTCTTTTGATAAACTTTTTAACAAGTTTAACAAAGATAGTATGAAAGTGATCATGACCAAGAATCTTACGAAGTTTATAAATCACATCACCATAGAAGTCAGGTTGTGATAGTCCTTGTCGCAGAAGAGTCCTTAAATTACATTTATATTTGGAAAGAAGATCAGGGTTACGATAATAAAATTTTGCAAAGGTTTTACGAAGTTTATGGTAACGGTAACCCTGATTGAGTAACTTTTTAGTTATACAAAGATTACGAATAATAAAGTCCTCAACTCGAGTACAAGCTCTAGAAAAACGAATAAGTTGAGACAGATACACCCCACAAGAAGTTGCTCGGGGATCATCCCCATCCAAGTGGGGATAATTAACAATGTCAAAATTAAAATCATCTCTCTTGTCATAGATTTTGCTAATTATTTTACCATTTTCAATCGAGAGATCTAAATCAAGAAAAGAAGCGTTATTATCAGATATATTTTCTTTATTAAGCCGAAGTTCTTTAGGATAAATATTATGAACCATAGTTGGAAAGAAACTTGAGTTTGCAAAATATAACCTTTGGTATAGTTAATACGCAAACACATGTAAATGTATTGAATTTCATAATTATAAATGCAAAATACTTCATTTACATAAACAAATGTAGGAAAACCATTCCAAGTTGTTTAGGTTACAAAACATATTTATTTAAAAGTATAGAAATAGAACAAGAAATTGCTCTTAAAAATGACTAAATAGACAAACATAACAGCAAATGGAGATCCTTTCTCCTAAATTAATTTTCATATCTTGTTTTTGAAAGGGAAAACGCACTTCCATAGTTACTCTTTAAAATTAAATTATGTTAAACATCACCTTGGCTGGTATTCGTTTTATTTTTTTGGTTTTGCTTTGTTTTTTAATATTATAAATTTATTTATTTTTTCATTCTTTTTTCTAATTACACTTAGTAAATCTTCTTTTTTATCTAGACTACATTTCTCTCCATAGGTTTTTTTCCTTTGTGGTATTATATAGTATTCAATGTGTTGACATTGAAACTCCCAAGTAAGCAAATTGATTGTTCTTGAAAACATTTTAAATTTAATATATTTAGTCATTGAATTCTGTATAATATTTCAGGAAAATACTTTTCCTTTTTTTATTTTAAGAACCAACAACTTTATTCCAACAAATTGTATTAATGGAACATTGAATAGATATTTGTGTTACATATATATGTGGAAGATTCCAGCTCCTTTTTCTTCTTTCAACAAAACGAGAAATAGAGCCATTATTAGTAGTCAATTTTAAATAAGATAACTTACAAGCATAGGCACATTCAAATGAGTAAATAATGAAAATACATAATGCGATGGGTATTGTGTATTTTTTTTTTGTTGTTGTTGTTTTGGTATTGTTGGTTGTTGTTGCTGAATTTCTCTCTTTTAGAATGAATGGTAAAAATATAATCCATTTAAAAAAACAACATGATCGGGCAGAAATCTTCCACAAAAACCAAAAACATCGTATTATCTTTAAGTCTACGCTTTATTATATATGTTTTAAATCAAAATGTATATATAAACCATGTATGAAAATAATGTTGAAAATAAAGATATTATATTATAAAAAAATAAAAATAAATAAATAAAAAAGTCTCGGACATGCTATCCCCACTTGATTGCCAATAACATGTAAATACGAATTTGCTTTACTGCTCAATATCGGCATTTCTGTCACCTAACAATGCAAGTGAATGTCCTGCTTTCAATGTTTTCAACACCGTCTCTTTACCAATTTCCGCATAGCCTGCACCTGTGTCACATCCGGACACATCAAACCCGGTCTCTTAACAGCACACTCCCTTTGAAAACATCATGTCCGAAATATAAGCTAATTGTATAAAGGTAAACCTTCTGGCAAATTAGCAATTTCCTGCTTCATATATCAAAGAATTACTGGAAGCCGCGCTTGCTCACATTAGGATAAATCATAGTCTCTATTCATTACAAATTATATTTTATTGTATTGATCGTTATTCATCTGAGGTTTTCATAGAGGTGATTGACTTACTGTAATTATACTGTAATTGTACTGTTATTTTTCTGTAATTGGAGAATATGGATATTATAATACGTACATCATTTATATTTGGAAACACGGGTCAGCTAAAGGCTTAGTTCAAAAGTGTAAGCAACGTTTCGTAACTGTCTTTTTTTGTATAAACATGTTATTGAATTTAGAAATGAAAATTTCCAGCGTGTGTGTAGTGTGTCAGATCAATACACGGACGTGACGTCATATGGCGTCGCGAGAGGTATTGATAATATATACATAAAAAGTGAACAGGAAAAGCAGCATTCAAGGACGACAGTCAACCACAAACACACACAGAAACAAAGAACAAATTTAAAGCTGAGTAAACGGCAAAATAAGACATCACAAACACAAGAGGGTTGAAAATATGGTTACCGCCTTGGAACGGTCAGTGGCAAAAAAGGCCGCTGGGGGTTTAAACCAGGTTCTAGGATGCACCAAACCTTACACTTAACCTACTGTCAACCCAATAAAACGGGACAGTGTAAATAAAGAAATCCCCGCCATGAACTATTCTCTAACCATCTAGGCAGCATTAATAGGCAATATAAGTAAAACACAAAGATGCTCGTGTATATATAAATACAAAAAAAAATAGCCTAGAAAGCCACAAATAAGGTACTCGATGACTTGGTAACAAGGTAATAAACCATTGAGGGCACGACAAGACAAGACTGCTGACAAATATTAAACGTCAGCGTCTTTTTGGGCTTTAGGTAGACTTCATCATAGGGTCCACAGCCTGTCCGGTCATTGCATAATCAAAGAGGAAATCATAGTGGCGAACTGTAAATGGGCCCACCACCAAGCATGCAGTGCGTTGCAAAATGATAGGGTCATACCCTCTTTTGATAAACGTTTTAACAAGTTTAACAAAGATAGTATGAAAGTGATTATGACCAAGGATCTTACGAAGTTTGTAAATCACGTTACCATAAAAGTCAGGTTGGGATGGTCCTTGTCGTAGAAGAGTTCTTAAATTACTTTTATATTTGGAAAGAAGATCAGGGTTACGATAATAAAATTTTGCAAAGGTTTTACGAAGTTTACGGTAACGGTAACCCTGATGGAGTAGCTTTTTAGTTCTACAACAATTACGAATATTAAAGTCCTCAACTCGATTACAAGCTCTAGGAAAACGGATAAGTGTAGACACACAGACCCCATATGAAGTTGCTCGGGTAACATCACCATCTAAATGGGGATAATTAACAATATCAAAATAAAATCATCTCTCTTGTCATATATTTTGCTAATTATTTCACCATTTGCAATAGAGAGATGTAAATCAAGAAAAGAAGCGTTAGTATAGAAATAAGTTGAAGTTCTTTAGGGTATATATTATTAACCATAGTAGAAAAGAAAGGGTTGTCAATGTTTAATATGTCATCCAGATACTGAGAGGTGTCATTTAAAGGCCTCAATAACATCTTCCTGGGTATCTGGTGAAAGACTCAACATGACATCTCTTTCATAGCAATATAAAAACAAATCTGCGACGAGAGATGCACAGTTCGTACCCATAGGGATACCAACAATTTGTCTATAAACAGTCGTTCCATACCTGACGAAAATATTATCTAATAGGAAGATGAGTGCTTCATAAACTTCTTGGCAAGTCCATATAGTGTAATTGTCTAAACTGCCGTTAGTAAAAAACGCTTTAATATTACTACAGGCCTAAAATATAGTATTTTCCCTAGCGAATAATTTTTGAATAAGAGCAATAAGCTTGTCTTTGATAAGGTGATGTGGTAAGGTTGTATATAGTGTAGAGAAGTTATAAGTGCTAATAGATGAAACTTGACGTTTATTGCAAATGTTATCAAGAACGTCTCCTGAATTTGTTATAGACCAAAACAAATTAATCCCAGAGTTTTCATAAGTTTTATCACACTATTGTTTAACGTGGTAAGACAAGAAGTTAAAAGTTTGGAGATGTTGATGGTGGTGCAGGCACTAGAAATCGAAATAATGCAGGCCTTATACGGATTTTTATGTAATTTAGGAATCCCGTACATAGTTGGCAGTTTGTTCTGCTTTTCGTCTACCCCAGCCTTGAAGTAGTGCACCAAGTGATATGTGTGGAAACAACATCCTCCTCAGTAGAATAAACGGGAGCATACGAATTAGTGCTACCGTGTTCCAGAGATAAAACATTGACGTAATGTAGGCGTCAAACAATAATTACATTATTACCTGCTTTATCAGCAGGAACTAAAACAAATTTATTATGAAATTCTTGAATTCCCGATTTTAAATTACGGAAAACCTAGGTCTCGGAGGAGTAAAGAGGTGTTAGCATTATAAAAGTTAATACATGTATCTATAATTTTAAAATTGACTTTTTCCAAGTAGAAAGAGAGTTTGAGTCCGCATGTTCTCTACGACACCATTTTATACTAAAATCCTCAATGGATTGGGCGATCTGAGCACGACAGGTATTAAAATCGATAGTTGAAGGTAATCTATACTTAGGACCTTTCAAAAACAGATGCCGAATTTGTTGTAGTTGAAAATAATATTTCTAATAGTTTGTTTTTATACTTATAACAAATTGCAGGACTTTCTGAATTTTTGAAATATTTAGGGATAGAATCAACTACATTATTATCTCGAAACATACTAGGCATGTCAATAAAATCAATACCTTTATTAAGATATAGTATTGTTACAAAATGTCTGCATGATCAGACTCCTTGTCAATATGGGGTCGGAGAACATGTGTGAAGCTTTGAATTATGGAAGCAGTGTTATACAAGGGATCTGTACAAATGAATATTTTGTCTGCTTCCTCGTCGATCAACTAGTGAAGAACGTTACTAAAAGTATGACCTGACTGACGAAAGTGATAAGACATGTAATACCTATTCACTAATCAATCAGCATATTGAGTTTTTTAATAAACCATGTTAGATCAGTTGACCTTTCGGCAATACACCAGTTTTTCGTTTTTCGCCTTTGCACTTGGTTTGGTCCATGCTTCTGGATCAAAGTGGTAGCGGCCGACGGGCTACCAACACGTTCTTTCTTTCCTCTACATTTCTAGTTTAAGACTATTGTTTTTACGGGTAACTAACTTTAATAAATTGTAATAGTAAGTAATCAAGATATTCAATAATAACCGCATCATTTGTGATAACAGTTAAGGAAGATGGGTGGGAAACGACGTAGTGTTGAGATTTTTTAAAACTGATATTTAAAGCTTCTTTTGTATCATTTAAATACAAACTAATCAAAAAAGAGTAGGTCACCGCACTTTTTTGCACTAGACATCTTTGAAGAAGGCACGTGTCGAACTCCAACATTTTACTGAAAAGAGGTGAAATGAAAAAAAAGTCATTGAACATTTTCACAATAATTTTCAAAGATTAATTTTTATTAACCTATATGCATATCTCCCAAAACAAATGTAATCCTGATTGTCCTCTTGCTTTCCACGATTTCGATGAAAAACCTTTGACTAAAATGATAATTTAAGATAAAAATTATGTTCTATTGACAAGGTTCTATGTATTTCTATCAAAAAATTAGTATAGTAATTAAAAAGTAAAAATATACACAGGTCACCAGGCTTGTAATGAATTTATATTAAAAAGTCTTTAAATTACACACATTTTGGAGACATAATGATATTTGAGGGTACCAACCCCACCCCCCTGGCATCTGGAGTACTGGCTTTTCTGGGCATGGCATCTGGAATACTCCCTAACAGAGGGTTGGCATCTGGAATACTATTTGAACCATGTGAGGCCGCGCAGCGGCGGAGCCCGAGGGCCCGCAGGGATCGAGCTCTCTAGGGGGGTCCGGGGGCATGCCCCCCGAAAAATTTGGAAACCTAGGTGCTCTGAAATGGCATTTCCAGCAATCTGAGACATAAATTAGTATTTTTTTGATTTTGGATGGAAAAAAATATTTTTTGAGAAAAATACGGCGTACGCGTATGAAAAACTGCGATGTCGGCGTACGGCGTACCACAACCCGGCGTACGGAATACTGGCTAATATGGGTCGGAATCCGGCGTACGAAAAGGGGGTCGGTACCCTCATATTTTCATTATAAAATACTAGAAAAACAATTTTGACATACAAAGTCGAGTATAAAATTAGCTCAGTACCCAGTTGAAGTACCCCAAAAAGGCATTACGTTTGCGTTTCGTTTGCGCTCCGTTTGCATTACGTTTGCATTTCATTTTTATAAATGCATCTTTTTTTCAAATGCAAATCATTTGCGGTCTTGAATTCAATTCAGAGTTTATAAACGAAAGTTTGCGTTCATTTAAATTCACGGAACTGCATTCTTGAACGCGTTTAAATGCACAAACGCAGAAAATACATTTGCGTTGGTTCGTTCAGCATTTACTTATCGCAACATCTCTCACGATTAAATGACACGATATCCAGTCATGGGACCATTATCACGAGCCGGCGGCTTGTGTTATGCGAGAATATTGAAGAATGGGTCCATTTGTTGACATTATTTGATGGTGCACATTGATGATTATTCCGTTTTCATCTGGGTTTATGTTAGTTTTATCAAAACTATAACATACATGGCACTATATAAAAATATACCGGCTGTTTTTATCAACATTATTTTAGTTTAATATTGAAATAATTTTAAGTTTGTGCTACACAAAAATATAATATCTCCCATTTTGAGTCAGTAAAAATGAAAGTAAATGTGTAATTGTGCTTCAGCGATTTATTTATATTAAAATACTGAAAATGCACTTCGTTTAAATGGAGACTTTAATTATCAGCTCAAAAGGATAATACTAGAAGTTATCCGAAATAGCGAAATGCATTTGCGTTCGTTTCGTTCATTCCGTTCGTTTTCAGCTTTCAGCTGCATTCGTCATTCATTTTTTAAAACGCTGAACGCTGAAAACGAACGCAACGAACAAAATGCATTTTTAAAATATATATCGCACAACGTTCATTCTGTGTTACTGAATTCTGCTTTCATTCTGCGTTCATTTTCAAAATCATTCAGCGTTCGTTCTTCCTTCGTTCTGCAATTTTTTGGGGTACTTGAACACAACTGGGTCTGTATGTATTCCACTGTTTGAAAATTGGGTCTGAATGTATTTCACTGTTTGAAAACTTTGACAAAAGGGTAAATTCTGCTCATAGCTATCCACACCACCCATTTTCTTGATATCACAAATGACGGACAAAATATGGAAACATGTTATTTTAAAAGTAAAATTCTTAGATTTGAAAATGTCAACATCCTTAACCACGATTTGGGACACACGCTTTTATTTCATGTACTGACTCGACACCCATGTGAAATACCCGACCTGCAAAACATCGTTTACTTTGCGGACATCAAGAAGTGCACATCGTACTTGTACTCAGGTTGAACTTTATTTTCTAGAAAACAGGTTTGCCGTTTGTCTCTCGAGGGACTGGGAACCGAACTCACGGCCTGCTGATTTTCAGGCGTTTTAGCCACTGCGCAATATCGTCACTTCTGTATAACATTGTATATTTCGTACCATCTATAACGATGAAAATGGGCTTGTAAACCACTTATTCTAACGAAATTGACAAAAATCCTGAATCCGATTGATCGACGTTCGTTCAAAAAACTGCGACTATTAAATAGTACATAACCCGTCGCAGATCCATTCATTAGACGTTAAACCGTCAAAAGAGTGACGTCATCTAGTTTCATTTTAAAACCGTTTGTCAAAAAACACTGAAATGCATTGGAAACGGGTTAACCAGTATTGAAATGTTGACTTTTATCGTGTATCGGTCGCAAATCGTGTTTAACGGATAAGCTAACATGTCGCCTTTAAACAAAATGTGCAACCATTAAACGACTGACATACCGTCGCAAAATTCAAAATTTCAGTATTAATCCTATATTAATCAAAATATCATCCATCATGTCACACATGTAAATTATCCTTGTATCCGCCTCAAAACCAGTTTGTACTCGATTTATAATTTAGTAGTTAATACATGTGTTGGCTAGTTATTGAGTAATGCCTATTTAGTGTTAGAATTCCACATAAACATCGATCAAATATCGGTGTTATAGTTGCTATTTGCAATTAACTGAAGAGCAAATAAGTCTCTGGGTCAAGTCATGAACAGATCCTGCTGCCCCTGGCATTTTTTTTTTTATGAAATATAACTGAAAGTCGAATATTTATCAATGTTACATGTACCAAGGTAAGTCGACGGTGGTTTATAACGCGTTGACCATTCGAGAATTTTCTTTTCAGTTTAACAATACACTTAAAGCACCTTACCTTTTCTATAAATGTATGTCTGTATAACGTAAGAGTCGTAGAGGTCACGGTGGTGTATGTTTGTTTGTCAAAGAATGTATATCAAAGTGAATCACAAGCAAAATATTGTTACAGTAATGGGTAAGTTAGATAAAGTTTATTTTAACTTAGAAAATGATATTTGCATTTGTTTTTCATAAATTCCGCCAAATGATTCGATTTATTTTAAATCTCATGAAACAGTTTTTTTTTAACAATTAGAAATTGGCATTAGAAAATATTATTTTATTGGCAAAGTAGCAGTCATATGTTCATATGTGATCTCAACGCTAGAACTGCTTTTCTGGATGATTTCATTCAGTCAAGTGATATGTTTGATAAATATATTCCTACTCTTGATAATAACGTAGATGAGAGTCCAGTTGATAAAGATGATAGATGTAGCGAAGATAGAGTCTGTTATTCGTCTGGCTTACAGTTGGTAGATATATGTAGAAGTAATCATCTCAGAATTGTTAATGGACAAGAGGGTGATGACACAGGTGTCGGCCGGTTTACTTTTATGACTAATACTGGTAAGTGTAATTGATTATGCTTTTGTATCGTATACACTATTTCCAATTATTGAAAATTTCATTTATATATGCATGATAGTTTTTCATGTTCACCTCATGTACCAATTCAGATTAATTTTAATGTTCATTTTGATAAAGTAGATGAAACTGTGAATTATATTTTAATAGATAGATTGCAATGGGACGAGTGCAAAGTTGATGATTTTAAAGACATACTTTTAAAATGAACTTATCAAATGTTTTTCTGAAATCTATGGCAAGCAAAAAGAGGGTTTATTCCCAAACAAGATATCTCTGTAAGATATAAAGAAGAAACTAATCTGAATCGTATTGTTTCCGAAATAATTTCATCAAATGTAGACATAACCCAATGTATTGATGCTTTTGAAGACGTCCTGTACACAAGTGCTTATAGTGTATTTGGCGTAAAAAACATAGTATTAATAATAGAAATAACCCTAGAGCACGTAAGCCCGTGGTACACGGAAGAATGCGAAGCCGCGAGGAGTGATTTAGAAAATGCGTATAAACGATATCGTCGATTTAGGACACAGGAATGTTTTAATTTGGTAATTGGTAAACGTCGTATTTTTAGGAAAGTTAAGCGTCGTGTTAAAGTTAAATACAAAAAATAATTAAAAATCTGTTTTACATGATACTGCTAAATATAATCCTAAAACAATTTGGGATCTTGTTCGACTGACGAAGCGTCGAGCATATTTGGGACGTCGCGCACGTCCGGATGACCCTATCCAAAGTGTTCAGGACCTTGCAGCAACACTTGTCTACGAATGGAACGCATTAGCTCCAAACTTCGTCAGTCGTTACGACAGAAGCATGCGACTTCGCATTTTTGCGTGTATTCCGTATAACAAGATATTAGCGAGGTTTTGAATATTTTCTGTGTATTTGAATGGACTAAGACTGCTGAATATGTGCTATTGTCGTTAACCTTTACATTTGTTAAAAAAGAGTATGATAATGGACCTTTGGAAACGGCCGAGCACGACACATACGAAATATTGCAGTCTCGGTTTGATTGAGACTGTTCATGAGCGGTAGTGAAATATGCTAGCTACCGCTCACCCCCTGTAGCCCCGGGTTGAGCAGAACTCAATATTCATAAAATCAATAGTACACAATTTTAACCATCCCGAAGATGGCATGCATATGGCGGTGGACATGGAGTATACTGCTTCCCCATGTCGTACGGCGTATGGTCCCAGTATCTAATAAAATTAAATGCCCCGAAGAGCGAAATAAACATAATGGAATTTAGTTGGGAGCAGCGGTTATGAAGCCTGCGTATCACAAGTAACAGCCAAAAGACTAAGTTTTGTTCATTTCGTTTTCACACCTATGTTTTTAAACTGTGATTTATTTTTTTATTATTCGGTATATTTCAATGAAATTTTGTGTGAATATCAAACAAAGATGTTATTAAAAGAAAATCGTGCTACAATTGTTAGTTCTTTCTTACTGTCACAGATTTTGCAGGAAAACAAAGTGGATACTTTTTATTTTTGCTGAGTGTATGTTATTAACATGGACGGACATTTATCACACACATTGAACAATCTTTGTGACTCGAATTTAGATATTTTTGGCACATCTTTGTAGCCCATTCATTGCATTAATATTTATAGTTGTGTCGTTGTTCGTTGTTTTTGCGCAATCCACACTCGTACGTGCCCATCTTGTGGATTCCCACTTGGAAAGGTATATAGCGTATGATTACATGTACAAACGCAAACACGCGCACACTCGGTCTGGTTTGCCGCGTCAAAACTAATGCATATACTTTCCATTTCAAGGAAACAGCTGTTTATAAACTCATTTTGGCATTTTACATGTTATTACCCTCGTTCCGTTGCTTCAGTATGTTATTATTGAGAAACTCATTAGAGATGTTTACCCAAGCGCTATTTGTAAATGTTACGAAAATCCATCCAAACCACAGAAAGCTAAGCGACAAACACAATTGATTACTTTCGTTGGTCTATAGCATGTTGACACGGCGGAAATTAATATTCTTATTATTATTTACAATGTTCCTTTGCGGTGATAAATCTAATATACTAGACAGAAAGAAAAGCTCTTGACAATGTTTTTCTCTGATCTTTATTTAGCAATAACAACAAAGTTTCCATTGAAAGGTACAAACGGCAATCCTATTGCTTTTATTAAACATTAAAGTGCGTGTCATTCGAAGAATTATAGTCCTACCAGCATATAAACCAAAGGAATAAAGTCAACTTTGATCATTCGGTGCGGACTATATTGGGTGCATGGTTTTGGGTGAAATATTTCAATAATTATCCCATATTCGATCTTTGGTTGGGAATACATGTTTGAGGTTGCATTGAGTTCTTTTAAATAGCTTCTGAAATATGATGAACAATTTAAATCAAAAACAAAAAGTTAAAAAAGGGCAAATTTATTTTTAAATGCAAAACAGAATATAAGCGCTTGTGTCGTGAATACATTTGTCAACTTTCATTGAATTTCGTCAATGGGCTTTTACGGATATGATAACAATTGAATACTTCTAAAAATGTAAGCAAAATAAGTTAGAATTATGGCACTTACTTTTATGAGTTTACACTATGTTAGTAAATACATGTGTAAAGTTTACAGATTTCATTCATGGGGTTTCTGAGATATTATGAGAAGTTAATATTAAAAAACTTATTGGTAAAAAGGGGAATAATTATGTTCAAATGCATAACAGAGGTATGACACATATATCTAAGAGTTACGTTTAGAACCAGTGAATACATGTGTAAGTTCCAGTGCATTCCCTTAAACTGTTCCAGAGACACACGCTTACAGTTAAATGTTATCAAAGCTGACGACTCCGGAGACGCTGTCGCCACCGGAGACGCTGATGTCGACGCTGAGGCGAATAGAATAGCTTACATGTTCTTAAAACTAGATAAAGCAACCTACATCCCGAACTTATATAACAAACTCTGCTTCATTGCAAAGTAATTGGATTCCGGTGGAGTATGTACTCCTCGCATTTTCAAGACAGTTCACGCACTTTCCAGTGATAAATCTAATATTAGAAATAAGCTCTTACAAATGTACTTTTCTAACGGCGTATTTATGATCAATCATTTATTTACGTGATGTGATTTTATGATTATTGAGAGTAGTATATCGTAATTGTGTTTACTGCAACATATTTTCGTTCAATGGATTTGTTGTACAACCTTGTTGCGAAACAAAAGGAAAGCCGTTGTCTCACTGTTTTGACGTTTTTAATCTTTCAAAGCTTTTCAAACAAGCTACATGATTCATTTCCTCTCTGGCTTCAGTGACTGTCACACTTGTATAAATGCTGAAAAGGTGATCCATTGGAAGCAACAAACAAACAAGAGAGAAAAGTATAAGTACTGTTGTAAATATGTCACCCTCAAAAGATGAATAAGTCAAATTTCAATATAGGATATACATCTATATTGAATTTTGACTAATTTATATTTTTTAGAGTGAAAAACGTTGCTTCATTGTAAAGTAACTGCATTCCAGTGGAGTATGCACTGCTTGTATTTTACAAGACAGTTCACTGACTTTCTTTCTGGTGATAATACTAACCTTAATATTAGAAATAAGCTCTTACAAATGTACTTTTCTAACGGCGTATTTATGATGAATGATTTATTTACGTGATGTGACTTTATGATTATTGAGAGAAGTATAGTTGTGTTTGCTTCAACAGATTGTTTTTCAATGGACTTGGTGTACTACCTTCTTGCAAAACCAAAGGAAAGACTTGTCTCACGTTTTTGACGACTTGAATCTTTAAAAGCTACATGCGTCTTTGCCTCTATGGCTTCAGTGACTGCCACACTTGTATAAGTACTGATTAAATTCTTCACCCTAAAAAAGATGAATCAGTCAAATTTCAATATAGGAGTATGTAAGTAAAACAGGGATAAAGAAGATTTGAACATTTATTTGTCCATGATACCATCCAGTATACCAACCCCTGTTGTTTTTGATTGTCTTAATTCATGTCATGTCAACACAGTTTGAAGCAAAACAAACTCCAGTAAAGTAGGCTTATAACAAACCTAATACATTCCCTATATGACCAAGGCTTTAGAAATATATATACAAGTATAGTAAAATATGTTTTATACAACATATATACTGTTATATATAAAACTTTAATTTTTTTGAATAAATAAACGTGTACATATTGTATTTAAAACATGCGGACATATGCCGTATTTAACGTTAAAGAAACTAACCCTCCAAATAACCGCAAAATTGCACTACAAAACAGTTTATCAAAACTCTATTCTGTTGTTCAGGTCATATAATAGTATTTATGCCTATTAAAAGTATAGGTTTATTAATCAAGGGTTTTTAAAATACGCGTGATTGAACATGCGTAAAATGAATTATGTGAGTTGGTAAATCTTAATTCAACGCTAAAGTTTTGGGGTTTGGCCTGGCTGGTTAAAGCAGTTTATATTGTGCTATAGAGTTTTGATTCTCAAAATAGATAAATTATATATATATATATATATATAAACTGTTTTGAAGGAAATAATTCAGCCATCGGTATATGATTTGTCTGCTTTAATATATATATATATATATATACCTCGTCGTCAGTAGGTTAAGAAACAGTGTACATATGTTGTAAAATTTTGCTGTTGTTGGCGGGATAGCTACTTTAAACAAACCAGAACTCATCAGGAGTGGGACTACTAGTATTTGGACGCGAATTTAGATACTGGATAAAAAGTGGCTAAGTCATCACATTTTAACGTCTTTGTCCGTTGTCCGCGCACATAGGATGACGACCTTATGAACTCCCAATTGGTAGATTATGCTTAAGTTTTCATGTGGGAATATGTATATGTGGAAATATGTACGTAGCGAGAACAGTTTAGTGTATTGGAACAAAAGATAGCGTTGCAAAGTTTAAAATGGATACACTTACATGGCGTTCAATTTAAGTAACATATCTTCATTTTAATACAATAGGGAATGGTATTGCCTATTGTAAATTTAGATTAGTATGCGCTGAAAAAATACTGTGTATATGCGTTGTTGAAATAACATTGAGAAATAACCCACTTAGTCAATTATTAAACGAAAATATAGTTAAAATGAAATTGGAATAACTGGAAACAAATACCACAATTAAAAAAAATAAGAACGTGTTCCGGGTATTGCTTTATTAATTCCAATTATAATTTGTATTTCAAATTGTCGGATTTTCATGATAAGACACATAAATAAACACCGTTAATGTTTGTTTACAAAGCTCATCGATTTATTCAGCTGCCGAAGGCAACTGAGCCTTATATGGGTTTTATATCTGTCTATGGTTAACAGACTGTGACTCATGTAAGTGTCGATAAGCATGCTTTACAACTTGACATCCTAGAGAACTCGTCTGAAACACTTGAATGGTATAAACACATATTTTGTAATGTTGAAAGGTTACCATTTCATTTGCTGAAATAACCTTTTCGTAAACCAGTCTACTGAAATGTAGCATGTTATCATTATTATTATATGTATATTAGCAATGAAACGTCGTAAGGCGTCGTATTAGATGTTTATCTAAACGCTATTTGCCCCTGTTATGAAAATCCATTTAAAGCAATATAATATGTCACAACACTGGATAACGTCAACGGGTCTACAGAATGTTTACACGGCGGAAACAAATATTCTTTTTATTATTGACAACCTTTCTTTCCGATGATTAATCTAATATTCTAGAAAAAAGAGAACGCCCTTAAACATGTTTTTCTCGGCAATCTGAAGGTTTTTATTAAGCATTAAAGTGCGTGCAATTCGAAATAGTCCCATCAGCATATCAATCAAAGGAAGAAAATAAACAAGGTTAATCATTAGGGCTGGAATATTTTGAGTGCGTGGTTTGAGGTGAAGTATTTCAATAATAAACCCAAATTCCGTCTTGGTTGGGATCTTCTTATCTACATGTTTGAAGTTGTATTGAATTCTTTTAAATATATTATGATATAATTATGATGAAATATTTAACAAGGCAGCATTAATAGGCAATATAAGTAAGACACAAAAATGCTCGTGTATATATAAATACAAAAACAAAATAGCCTAGAAAGCCACAAAGAAGGTACTCAGTGACTTGGTAAGAAGATAATAAACCATTGAGGGCACGACAAGACAAGACTGCTTACAAATATCAAACGTCAGCGTCCTTTTGGGTTTTAGGTAGACTTAATCATAGGGTCCACAGCCTGTCCGGTCATCGCATAATCAAAGAGGAAAGTATAGTGGCAAACTGTAAATGGGCCCACCACCAAGCATGCAGTGCGTTGCAAAATGATAGGGTCATAGCCACTTTTGATAAACATTTTAACAAGTTTAACAAAGATAGTATGAAAGTGATCATGACCAAGGATCTTACGAAGTTTGTAAATCACGTCATTATAGAAGTCAGGTTGGTATAGTCCTTGTCGTAGAAGTTCTTAAATTACTTATTATTATATTTGGAAAGAAGATCAGGGTTACGATAATAAATTTTGCAAAGGTTTTACGAAGTTTAGGGTAACGGTAACCCTGATGGAGTAGCTTTTTAGGTCTACAACGATTACGAATATTAAAGTCCTCAACTCGAGTACAAGTTCCAGACAAGAGGCCCAAGAGGGCCTGTGGACACTCTGGTGGCTAATATGGCTCTTATAACATCAATGAAGCGAGTGACTATCGTCTTAAAGAGGCAAAATATAGCATTTTTAACTAAATCAAGAGCCATAACTCCGCCATTACTAGTCAGACCTGGCTGGTTTTCGAAGTTGGCCAGTAGAGATTATAAAAAATAAAATAAAATAAAAATTCAAAAAAAAAACAAAAAAAAAAATTTCAAACAAAAAGAAATATTAAAAATTTAAAAATTTAAAACATAAAGAAATATAAATATAATAAAAGAAAAAAAAGTCAAAAAGTCTGGTAAAGTTTGGTAAAGATCAGATGAAAAATGAAGGCCCTATTGCCTTAAGTCGGCAAAATATAGCATATTTAACAAAATCAAGGGCTATAACTCTGGCTGTTACTGGTCCGATATGGCTTGTTTTCAAACTTGTCCGAGCTTTTATTGACATTAACAATCTCGTAAAATTTGGTAAAGATCGGATGAAAAATCAAGGCCCTATCATGTTAACGAGGCAAAATATAGTTTTCCAAGTTGACCGAGCTTTCATTGATATATTGATATTAACAATCTAGTAAAGTTTCATAAAGATCGCATGAAAAATGAAGGCCCTATCATCTTAACGAGGCAAAATATAGCATTTTTAACTAAATCAAGGGCCATAACTCATCTGTTACTGGTCCGATCTGGCTGGTTTTTTAAAACATGTCTGAGCTGTCATTGATATAAACAATCAGGTAAAGTTTTGTAAAGATCAGATGAAAGATGAAGGCCCTATCAAATTAACGAGGCAAAATATAGCATTTTTAACTAAATCAAGGGCCATAACTCCGCTGTTACTGGTCCGATTTGGCTGGTCTTCTAAATTGATAGAGCTTTCTTTTATATAAACATTCTGGTAAACTTTGGTAAAGATTGGAAGAAAGATGAAGGCCCTATCGTCTTAATGAGGCAAATATAGCATTTTTAACTAAATCAAGGCAATAACTCCGCTGTTAATTGGTTTGATCTAGCTAGTTTTAGAATTTGTCCGAGCTTTCATTGATATTAACAGTCTATGCAAGTTTGGTAAAGATCAAATAATAAATGAAGGTGCTAGAGTGTTCACAAGGCTTAATATGTCATTTTTAAGCAAAACAAGGGCCATAACTCCGGCGAAATTATTTCGATCTTGCCGGTTTTCAAACGTATCCTAGCTTTCATTGATATAAAGACATTGGCAAAGTTAAGCAAAGGTCCGATTAATATTGAAGGCCCTAGAGTGTTCACAAGGCAGAAAATAGCATTTATTCAGAAAAAACAAGGGCCATAACTCCGGCGTTACTGACCCGATTTAACTGGTTTTCAAACTTGTCTAAGCTATTATTAGCATTAACAATCTTTGCAAGTTTGGTAATGATCAAATAATAAATAAAGGTACTAAAGCGTTCACAAGCCAGAAAATAACAATTTTCAGAAAAACAATGGCCATAACTCCGGTGTTACTAATCCGATTCGGCTAGTTTTCAAACTTTTTTGAGCTTTTATTAATATTAACAATCTGTGCAAGTTTGGTAAAGATCAAATAATAAATGAAGGTGCTAAAGTGTTCACAAGGCTTAATATGGCATTTTTCAGCAAAACAAGGGCCATAACTCCGGCGAAATTTATCCGATCATGCTGGTTTTCGAACTTGCCCGAGCTTTTATTGATATAAAGACACTGGCAAAGTTTCGTAAAGATTCGATTAATAATGAGGGCCCTAGAGTGTTCACAAGGCAAAAGTTAACAGACGGACGACGGACGACGGACGACGGACAACTCGCCATCCCATAAGCTCTACTGGCCTGCCTTCGGCCAGTAGAGCTAAAAAACAAATAAGTTGTGACACATAGACCCCATAAGAAGTTGCTCGGGGAACATCCCCATCTAAATGGGGATAATTAACAATATCAAAATTAAAATCATCTCTCTTTGTCATATATTTTGCTAATTATTTCACCATTGTAAATCAAGAACAGAAGCGTTAGTATAAGACATATTAGCTTTGTTAAGTTGAAGTTCTTTAGGGTATATTAACCATAGTAGAAAAGAAAGGGTTGTCAATGTTTAATATGTCATCCAGATACTGAGAGGTGTCATTAAAGGCCTAAATAACATCTTCCTGGGTATCTGGTGAAATCTCTTCCATAGAAATATAAAAACATATCTGCGACGAGGGATGCACAGTTCGTACCCATAGGGATACCAACAATTTGTCTATAAACAGTCGTTCCATACCTGACGAAAATATTATCTAATAGGAAGATGAGTGCTTCATAAACTTCTTGGCAAGTCCACATAGTGTAATTGTCTAAACTGCAGTTAGTAAAAAAACGCTTTAATATTACTCTGGCCTGAAATGTAGTATTTTCCCTAGCGAATATATTTTTGAATAAGAGCAATAAGCTTGTCTTCGACAAGGTGATGTGGTAAGGTTGTATATAGTGTAGAGAAGTCATAAGTGCTAATAGATGAAACTTGACGTTTATTGCAAATGTTATCAAGAACGTCTCCTGAATTTGTTATAGACCAAAACAAATAAATCCCAGAGTTTTCATAAGTTTTATCACAATATTGTTTAACGTGGTAAGACAAGAAGTTAAAAGTTTGGAGATGTTGATGGTGGTGCAGGCACTAGAAATCGAAATAAAGCCGAACTTATTTTTAGGTAATTTAGGAATCCCGTACATAGTCGGCAGTTTGTTCTGCTTTTCGTCTACCCCAGCCTTGAAGTAGTGCACCGAGCGATATGTGTGGAAACAACATCCTCCTCAGTAGAATGAACGGGAGTATACGAATTAGTGCTACCGTGTTCCAGAGATAAACATTGACGTAATGTAGGCGTCAAACAGTAATTACATTATTACCTGCTTTATCAGCAGGAACTAAAACAAATGTATTATGAAATTCTTGAATTCCCGATTTTAAATTACGGATAACCTAGGTCTCGGAGGAGTAAAGAGAGGTTATAACAGTTAATACATGTATCTATAATTTTACAAATTGACTTTTTCCAAGTAGAAAGAGAGTTTGGGTCCGAATGTTCTCTACGACTCCATTTTATACTAAAATCCTCACTGGATTGGGAGATCTGAGCACGACAGACATTAAAATCGATAGTTGAAAGTAATCTATACTTAGGACCTTTCGAAAACAGATGCCGAATACATTTATCAACAATATCAAAATTATCAGTGTTGACATGACCTGCTGGAGCATAGCAAAATTGTGATGTGTTACATTCACATTCCTTAGGAGTGTGATTTAATATATCAAGGTCAGAAACTATTTTGTTGTAGTTGAAAATAATATTTCTAATAGTTTTTTTTTATACTTATAACAAGTTGCAGGACTTTCTGAATTTTTGAAATATTAGGGATAGAACTCGAAACATACTAGGCATGTCAATGAATTCAATACCTTTATTAAGATATAGTATTGTTACAAAATGTCCGACGTGATCAGACTCCTTGTCAATATGGGGTCGGAGAACATGTTGTGTGTAGCTTTGAACTATGGAATCAGTGTTATACAAGGGATCTGTACGAATGAATATGTTGTCTGCTTCCTCGTCGATCAACTTAAGTGAAGAACGTTACTAAAAGTATGACCTGATTGACGAAAGTGATAAGACATGTAAAACCTCTTCACTAATCATTCAGCTTATTGAGTTTTTCAACAAACCATGTTAGATCAGTTGACCTTTCGGCAATACACCAGTTTTTCGTTTTTCGCCTTTGCACTTGGTTTGGTCCATGCTTCTGAATCAAAGTGGTAGCGGCCAACGGGCGACCAACACGTTCTTTCTTCCCCCCAAATTTCTAGTTTAAAGGTGAAATATAGCGTGTCTTTTGAGCATATATGCTGAAATATATGTATATAATATTCAATCTGTTCAAATATTACACTTATTGGTTGTCCCGTTTTCTCACAGTAGCCAGTGTTATCTCATAGCGCACACGCTTCGAGTTTCGCACTTTAAGAAGACAGGTACGTGTCACGTGATCCTGTGACGTCATTGGTACCAAACGATTAGCGGTGTCGCATTGAGTTGTATAGTATTGTCTATGTAGGATTAAGTTTTATGGTACGTGTTAAGAATGCCGTGTGCTGTAGCTGGGTGTCAAAGTGTGCATAAAAAAGGACAATCTAATAACATCAGTTTTTTTCGTTTTCCTAATCAGGTTAATGATAGATTAAGATTTGAAGTGTGGGTGGACCGCTGACGACGAAATTCGCCCGTCGCGTCAAAAAAATGGGAACCTTCGAAAGACGCGCGAGTTTGTAGTAAACACTTTGAGTTGGATTCGTGGGAAGTCCATCCTTTGTTTTCATTTTCATTGCATTTGGAGGACAAACGGCCATGCAGATTAAAAACAACAGCGATACCAACAATATTTTCTTACAAAAATGAGAAGTGCCTAACCCCGCCGTCTCCGAGCAAGTTTTATTCGCCGATTCGACCGGCGTTGAGGAAGAAATTATTAAATGAGGTAGGATAGTAGTTTTTGTTCATTTATCTTAGCAATTCCTCGGGTATGTGTATGATAAATTGTAGAAAGGTATATAGTCTTAGATCTGTACATCGTGATTGTTTAGCTGTTGAATTAGATGCATGCGTCTTACGTGAACGGCGCTAAGAAAATGTAGCCGTCTTTTTCAAAAGATTGCTAAAAAGGTTTAGCATATAAATGTAAATGAATTCGGTGAAATAAACACTGTGTCGTTGTTTCAATATATATTTTGTAGTATTTTTGTTTTTGTTTTTGTTTTTGTTTTAAATTATACACCTTCTTCTTCCAATAGTGTTATGGATTTATATAGAGTTATATATCGGTCTCTGGATTTGAAAATAATGACAAAATGTTTCATGGATGTCTATTAAAAGGCAGAAAATTGATAATGTTACTAGCTATTATATTAGTTAAGAAATGTTGCATGGCAAAACAACAACAATAACGGCTTTTACCTCATGCAGTAAGTAAACTAAGTGCTTTACAAGCATATATGTATACTTTATATTCTAAATCAAAAGTTTGATCTGTTAGGTCTGTTTTTTCGATCTCTACATACGTACATAATACATAATGTCGTGCTCATAATACATTTGACTATATTATTTAGATCATAGTATTTTTCGCTCTTCGTGCGCGATGAACTAGTTTCTCACACATCATATATCCGTCTTGTGCAATACGCGGCTCGCCGCGGCGGTATTGCACCGGTCACGGCATTGCAATATACAGGAAATGTAGGCATATCATAAAACTACGTTTCCTTAAATGGTGCGTGATTTTGTCATATACCGACGTATGTACCCTGATTAGGCTGTACTTCAATAGGACACCGCAATAGTTGATTAGTCGGTGTGTGGTATATTGTTAGTTGGGGGCACGTGGAGAGCGTGTTATACTGCAAATCCGAATCTCATGCACCACTATAGAGTGTTTGGAGGCGGCGGGGACTTATGGTATATAGAATACTATAGAAATTAGATGCTGTTTCATTTATTTTTTTATTTATCAATTATACCTACTAGACTCTAAATATATTTTTTCAATGTCTACTTTTCGGCAAAAATAAAGTCCTTATAATCTGACGCTCGTATTAATGTACAAGTATTAGACCATGTCCATTCATTCGGAATATACTGCATTTCGCGCTTAGTGTAAATGTACCGAGATATTGCAGCGTTGCTGGTGACTTACAGTCAGAATTTCGATGAAAACAATGCCAACACGACCAAGCTCTTCATTTGCACCTGCACCGCGTTTAACTTCCTCATCGGTTGATGAATCCGAGGTATTTTCATCCTCATACACGAATTCTGGCTCAAAATCGTAAGGTTGCACATTGTGCAACCGTCTTATCATGGGCATTTCATCTGACTCAGCATCATAGTCGCTTAATTCCGACATTTTCACACACACTTTACTGTTTTGCGTGCTTTCCCTATGTACAAATGGTTTCGTTTTGTTCCCAATGACGTCACTTCCGGTTTTACGAGGAAGAGTTTTCCCCCTTTGATTTTTTTCATTTTTTTAGCGAAGCCTGTTCGTCTTTTCGGTTTTTATCTTTAAAAACATATTTTCACTAAACATACATCAATAGCATAGTAAACATCGTATTTATAATGATATTTAATAATTAAAAACATATCAACAACGGATTTGTTGATTTAGGACAAATTTCATCTTTAAGGCTATTGTTTTTACGGGTAACTAACGTTAATAAATTGTAATAGTAAGTAATCAAGATATTCAATAATAACAGTATCATTTGTGATAACAGTTAAGGAAGTTGGGTAGGAAACGACGTAGTGCTGAGATTTTTTAAAATTGATATTTAAAGATTCTTTTGTATCATTTAAATACAAACTTATCAAAAAAGAGTAGGTCACCGCACGTTTTTGCACTAAACATCTTTGAAGAAGGCACGTGTCGAACTCCAACATTTCACTGAAAAGAGGTGAAATTGAAAAAAAAATGTCATTGAACATTTTCACAATTATTTTCAAAGATTAATTTTTATTAACATATATACATATCTGCCATAACAAATGTAATGTTGACTGTCCTTTTGCTTTAAAAAAACTACATGTATGGACCGTTTCCCACGATTTCGATGAAAAACCTTTGACTAAAATGATAATTCAAGATAAAAATTATGTTCTGTTGACAAGGTGCTATGTATTTCTATCGAAAAATTAGTATAGTAATTAAAAAGTAAAAATATACACAGGTAACCAGGCTTGTAATGAATTTATATTAAAAAGTCTTAAAATTACACACATTTTGGAGATATAATGCTATTTTCATTATGAAATACTAGACAAACAATTTTGACATACAAAGTCGAGTATAAAATTAGCTCAGTATGTACATTTATATACAGACGCAGTTCAAGTACCCCAAAAATGCATTCCGTTTGCGTTTCGTTTGCGCTCCGTTTGCATTACGTTTGCATTTCATTTTTATAAATGCATTTTTTTTAAAATGCAAATCATTTGCGTTCTTGAATGCAATTCAGAGTTTATAAACGAAAGTTTGCGTTCATTTAAATTCACGGAACTGCATTCCTGAACGCGTTTAAATGCACAAACGCTGAAAATACATTTGCGTTCGTTCGTTCAGCATTTACCAATCGCAACTTCTCTCACGATTAAATGACACACGATATCCAGCCATCATTATCACGAGCCGGCGGCTTGTGGTTGAAGAATGAGTCCATTTGTTGACTTATTTGATTGTGCACATTGATGATAATTCCGTTTTCATCCGGGTTTATGTTAGTTTTATCAAAACTATAACATACATGGCACTATATAAAAATATACCGGCTGTTTTTATCAACATTATTTTAGCTTAATATTGAAATAATTTTAAGTTTGTGCTACACAAAAATATAATATCTCCCATTTTGAGTCAGTAAAAATGAAAGTAAATGTGTAATTGTGCTTCAGCGATTTCTTTATATTAAAATACTGAAAATGCACTTCGTTTAAATCGAGACTTTAATTATCAGCTCAAAAGGATAATACTAGAAGTTATCCGAAATAGCGAAATGCATTTGCGTTCGTTTCGTTCATTGCGTTCGTTTTCAGATAAAATATATATCGCACAACGTTCATTCTGTGTTACTGAGTTCTGCTTTCATTCTGCGTTCATTTTCCAATCGTTCAGCGTTCGTTCTTCCTTCGTTCTGCATTTATTTGGGGTACTTGAACACAACTGGGTCTGTATGTATTCCACTGTTTGAAAACTGGGTCTTAATGTATTCCACTGTTTGAAAACTTTGACAAAAGGGTAAATTCTGCTCATAGCTACCCAAACCACCCATTTCTTGATAACAGAACGCATTGTCACAAACATGACAAATGACGGACAAAATATGGAAACATGTTATCCAAAAAAAACATTATTTTAAAAGTAAAATTCTTAGATTTGAAAATGTCAACATCCTTAACCACGATTTGGGACACACGCTTTTATTTAATGTTCTGACTTGACACCCATGTGATAAGAATACCCGACCTGCAGAACATCGTTTACTTTGCGGACATCAAGTAGTGCACATCGTACTTGTATTCAGGTTGAACTTTATTTTCTAGGAAACAGGTTTGCCGTATGTCTCTCGAGGGACTGGGAACCGAACTCCCGACCTTCTGATTTTCAGGCGTTTTAGCCACTGCGCAATATCGTCACTTCTGTATAACATTGTATATTTAGTACCATTTATAACGATGCAAATGGGCTTGTAAACCACTTATTCTAAAGCACTTGACAAAAATCCTGAATCCGATTGATCGACGTTCGTTCAAAAAACTACTGCGAAATTTTAACAATTAAGAAACCCTAAGGATGGAGCGCAGCGACTGACCGGGGTTTCTTAATTTTTAAAATTTCACTTCTTAGCCTCTAACTGACTTAGTGTTTGCCCTACTTTACCTCTTAACATTTTCGCGCTTCTACTAAATCCGCCTCCTTGTGTCCAAACAAGAGCGTGCCATTTAGTAAGCGATTACTTAATGATTAAATGGTTAAAATTGGTGAACGATAGAAATTTACATGAATAAGTTCGCCAATTTTTTAAAATTCCTCACCGTCTGATTGGAGGAAAAAGTAGGGCAAACATTAAATAGTACATAACCCGTGGCAAATCCATTCATTAGACGTTAAACCGTCAAAAGAATGACGTCATCTAGTTTTATTTGAAATGCGTTAGTAATGGGTTAACCAGTATTGAAATGGTGACTTTTAGGACAGTATATCAGTCGTTTAACGGTCGCTAATCGTGTTTAACGGATCCGCCAACATGTCGCCTTTAAACAAAATGTGCAACCCTTAAACGACTGACATACCGTCGCAAAATTCAAAATTCCAGTATTGTTAATCCTATATTATTCAAAATATCATCCATCATGTCACACATGTAAATTATCCTTGTGTGGCGAATCCGCCTCAAAACCAGTGTGTACTCGATTTATTTTTTAGTAGTTAATACATGTGTGGGCTAGTTATTGAGTAATGCCTATTTAGTGTTAGTATTCCACAACGTATCATTAAACATCGATCAAATATCGGTGATATAGTTGTTATTTGCAATTAATGGAAGAGCAAATGTCTCTGGGTCAAGTCCTGCACAGATCCTGCTGCCCCTGGCATTTTATTTTTTATGTACCAAGGTTAGTCGACGGTGGTTAATAACGCGTTGACCATTCGATAATTTTCTTTTCATTTTAACAATACACTTAAAGCACCTTACCTTTTCTATAAATGAATGTCTGTAAAACGTAAGAGTCGTAGAGGTCACGGTGGTGTATGTTTGTTTGTCAAAGAATGTATATCAGAGTGAATCACAAGAAAAAGACTGTTACAGTAACGGGAAAGTTAGATAAAGTTTATTTTAACTAAGAAAATGATATTTGCATTTGTTTTTCATAAATTTCACCAAATGATTCGATTCATTTTAAATCTCAGGTGAACAATTAGAAATTGGCATTAAAAAATATTCTTTTATTGGCAAAGTAGCAGTCATATGTTCATATGTGATCTCAACGCTAGAACTGCTTCTGATATTGATTCTTTTGAACAAGTGCTTATAGTGTACTTGGCGTAAACAACATGTTACTAATAATAGAATTAACCCTAGAGCACCGTGGTATACGGAAGAATGCGAAGCCGCGAGGAGTGATTTAAAAAATGCGTATAAACGATATCGTCGATTTAGGACACAGGAATGTTTTAATTTGGTAATTGGTATACGTCGTATTTTTAGGAAAGTTAAGCGTCGTGTTAAAGTTAAATATAAAACATAATTAAAAATCTGTTTTACATGATACTGCTAAATATAATCCTAAAACAAATTGGGATCTTGTTCGACTGACGAGGCGTCGAGCATATTTGGGACGTCGCGTACGTCCGGATGACCCTATCCAAAGTGTTCATGACCTTGCAGCAGCACTTGTCCGCGAATGGAACGCATTAGCTCCAGACTTCGTCAGTCGTTACGTCAGAAGCATGCGACTTCGCATTCTTGCGTGTATTCCGTGTAACGGTGGACACCTGAGATATTAGCGAGGTTTTGAATATTTTTCTGTGTATTTGAATGGACTAAGACTGATGAATCTGTGCTATTGTCGTTAACCTTTACATTTGTTAAAAAAGAGTATGATAATGGACCTTTGGAAACGGCCGAACACGACACAAACGAAATATTGCAGTCTCGGTTTGATTGAGACTGTTCATGAGCGGTAGTGAAATATGCTAGCTACCGCTCACGCCCTCTAGCCCTGGGTTGAGCAGAACTCAATATTCATAAAATCAATAGTACACAATTTTAACCATCCCGAAGATGGGTGGACATGGAGTATACTGCTTCCCCATGTCGTACGGCGTATGGTCCCAGTATCTAATAAAATTAATGCCCCGAAGAGCGAAATAAACATAATGGAATTTAGTTGGGAGCAGCGGTTATGAAGCCTGCGTATCACAAGTAACAGCCAAAAGACTAAGTTTTGTTAATTTCGTTCTCACCTATGTTTTTAAACTGTGATTTTTTTTTTTATTTTTCGGTATATTTCAATGAAATGTTATGTGAATATCAAACAAAGATGTTATTAAAAGGAAATCGTGCTACAATTGTTAGTTCTTTCTTACTGTCTCAGATTTTGCAGGAAAACAAAGTGGATACTTTTTTTTTATTTTTGCTGAGTGTATGTTATTAACATGGACGGACATTTATCACACACATTGAACAACCTAGTACTTTGTGACTCGAATTTAGATACTTTTGGCACATCTTTGTAGCCCAGTCATCGCATTAATATTTATAGTTGTGTCATTATTCGTTATCGTACGTAATCCACACTCGTACGTGCGCAAATTGTGGATTCCCACTTGGAAAGGTATATAGCGTATGATTACATGTACAAACGCAAACACGCGCACACTCGCTTTGGTTTGCCGCGTCAAAACCAATGCATATACATCCCATTTCAAGGAAACAGCTGTTTATAAACTCATATTGGCATTTTACATGTTATTACCCTCGTTCCGTTGCTTCAGTATGTTATTATTGAGAAACCCATTAGAGATGTTTACCCAAGCGCTATTTGTAAATGTTATGAAAATCCATCCAAACCACAGAAAGCTAAGCGACAAACACAATTGCTTACTTTCATTGGTCTATAGCATGTTTACACGGCGGAAACAAGTATTCTTATTATTATTTACAACGTTCTTTTGCGGTGATAAATCTAATATACTAGACGGAAAGAAAAGCTCTTGACAATGTTTTTCTCTGATCTTTATTTAGCAATAACAACAAGGTTTCCATTTAAAAGTACAAACGGCAATCCTATTGCTTTTATTAAACATTAAAGTGCGTGTCGAAGGATTATAGTCCTACCAGCATATAAACCAAAGGAATAAAGTCAACTTTGATCATTCGGTGCGGACTATATTGGGTGCATGGTTTTGGGTGAAATATTTCAATAATTATCCCATATTCGATCTTTGGTTGGGAATACATGTTTGAGGTTGCATTGAGTCCTTTTAAATAGCTTCTGAGATATGATGAACAATTTAAATCAAAAACAAAAAGTTAAAAAAGGGCAAATTTATTTTTAAAATGCAAAACAGAATATAAGCGCTTGTGTCTTGAATACATGTGTCAAATTTCATTGAATTTCGTCAGTGGGCTTTCACGGATATGATAACAATTGAATACTTCTAACAACGTAAGCAAAATAAGTTAGATCTATGGCACTTACTTTTATGAGTTTACACTATGTTAGTAAATACATGTGTAAAGTGTTAATAGATTTCATTCATGGGGTTTCTGAGATATGATGAGAAGTTAATTTTAAAAACGTATTGGTAAAAAAGGGATTAATTATATTCATATGCATAACAGAGTTATGACACATATATCTAAGAGTTACGTTTGGAACAAGTGAATACATGTGCATTCCCTTAAACGGTCCCAGAGACATACGCTTACCGTTAAATGTTAACAAAGCCGACGACTCCGGAGATGCTGTCGCCGCCGAAGACGCTGATGCCGACGCTGAGGCGAATAGAATAGCTAACATGTTCTTAAAACTAGATAAAGCAACCTACATCCCGCATTTATATAACAAACTGCTTCATTGCAAAGTAATTGGATTCCGGTGGAATATGTACTTCTCGCATTTTCCAAGACAGTTCATGCACTTTTCGGTGATAAATCTAATATTAGAAATAAGCTCTTACAAATGTACTTTTCTAATGGCGTATTTATGATATAAATACTGAAAAGGTGATCCATTAGAAGCAAAAAACACAAACAAGAGAGAAAAGTATAAGTACTTTTGTAAATATGTCACCCTCAAAAGATGAATAAGAAAGATATAAAAATCGGACAAGGAAAGTAGCACTCAATGACGACAGTCAACCACAAAACACAAAAACAAACACGCAAACAGACAAACGAAAAGGCAAAAGTACCAAAAAATGCAAACGACATCACAAACACAAAAGGGTTGACAATAGGGCTTCCGCCTTGGAACGGCCAGTGGCCAAAAGGGTTTAAACCTGGTGCTAGGGTGCACCAAACCTCACAGTTACCCTATTGTCATCCCAATTAAACGGGACAGTGTAAATAAAGAAATCCCCGCCATGAAATATTCTCTAATATTTCAATATATGATAGACGTCTATATTGAAATTTGACTAATTCATATTTTTTAGAGTGAAACACGTTGCTTCTTTGTAAAGTAACCGCATTCCAGTGAAATATGCACTGCTCGTATTTTCCAAGACAGTTCACTGAGTTTCTTTCTGGTGATAAAACTAACCTAATATTAGAAATAAGCTCTTACAAATGTACTTTTCTAACGGCGTATTTATGATGAATGAATTATTTACGTGACGTGACTTAATGATTATTGAGAGTAGTATAGTTGTGTTTGCTTCACCATATTGTTTTTCAATGGACTTGGTCTACTACCTTCTTGCAAAACCAAAGAAAAAACTTTATCTTACTTTTTTGACGACTTGAATGTTTAAAAGCTACATGCGTCTTTTCCTCTCTGGCTTCAGTGATAGCCACACTTGTATAAGTACTGTTTAAATTCTTCACCCTAAAAAAAGATGAATCAGTCAAATTTCAATATCTAGGAGTATATAAGTAAAACAGGGATAAAGAAGATTTGAACTTTTATTTGTCCATGATACCCTCCAGTATACCAACCCCTGTTGTTTTTGATTGTCTTAATTCATGTCATGTCAACACAGTTTATGGAACTTTTGAAGAAAAACATTCTCCATTAAAGTGGCGGCCGTAAAAAGTCGCCAAGACTACAAATCAGTAGTGTTGTTATTTACTGGTCCTTTGGGATCATCAAGCCCATTCTGTTTGCTTTAAAGTGGAATATCGCTTAAGCCGGTGCCAGGAGGCGTGAGAGGTGTTGCATCTTATAATTACCTCTCATGAACAGACTCAATAAAACCGAGTCTGTTACTTTTCTCTCTTGTTTGTGTTTGTTGCTTCCAAGGGATCACCCTTTCACTATTTATAACAAACCTAATACATTCCCTATATGAACAAGGCTTTATAAATCTATATACAAATATAGTAAAATATGTTTTATACAACATCTATACCTTATACATAAAACTTTAACATTTTGGAATAAATAGACGTGTACATATTGTATTTAAAACAGGCGGACATATGCCGTATTTTCTTAACACAAACGTAAAGAAACTTACCCTCCAAATAACCGCAAAATTGCACTACAAAACAGTTTATCAAAACTCTATTCTGTTGTTCAGGTCAAATAATAATGTATTTATGCCTAGTATAGGTTTAATACTCATGATTGAATATGCGTAAAATGAATTATGTGAGTTGGTGAATCTTAATTCAACGCTGAAGTTTTGGGGTTTGGTCTGGCTGGTTAAAGCAGTTTATATTGTGCTACAGAGCTTGGATTCTCAAAATCGGTATATGATTTGTCTGCTATATATACCTCGCCGTCAGTATGTTAAGAAACAGTGTACATATGTTGTAAAATCTGGCTGTTGTTGGCGGGATAGCTACTTTAAACAAACCAGAACTCATCAGGAGTTTGGCTACTAGAAGTTGGACGCGAATTTAGATACTGGATAAAAGGTTGTTCAGTCATCACATTAAACTTATGTCATTTGACGTCTTTGTTCGTTGTCCGCTCACATAGGATGACGACCTTATGAATTCCTAATTGGTAGATTATGCTTAAGTTTTCATGTGGGAATATGTACATTTTGTGACAGCGTATCATTGCTTCGTTGCTTCAGCGTATTATTTATTTGAGAAAATCATTACAGATGTTTATCTAAACGCTATTTGACCCTGTTATGAAAATCCATTCAAAGCAATAACACTGTATAACGTCCACGGGTCTACAGCATGTTTACACGGCGGAAACAAATATTCTTTTTATTATTTACAAACTTTCTTTCCGGTGATTAATCTAATATGCTAGAAAGAAGAGAACGCTCTTAAACACGTTTTTCTCTGCTATCTGAAGGTTTTTATTAAGGATTAAAGTGCGTGCAATTCGAAATAGTTCCATTAGCATACCAACCAAAGGAAGAAAAAAAACCAAGGTTAATCATTAGGGCTGGAGTATTTTGAGTCCGTGGTTTGTGTTAAAGTATTTCAATAATTAACCCAAATTCCGTCATGGTTGGGATCTTCTTATCTAAATGTTTGAAGTTGTATTGATTTCTTTTAAATATATTATGATATATGATGAAACATTTAATAAACACCTCCCCCAACTTTTTGTTGCAAAAACATATAAGCACAATAGCGGCATTATTCGTTTTAAATGCTTAATTGGGTTATGAGTCATTTATGAGTTCATTTAGGTCAGTACACGTACAATTTATTACTTTTATTCATGGGGTTTATGAGATATGATGAGAAATTGAATATTTATTAAACATATACGTAACACAAAGGGCATAATTCTGTTTAAGTGTATAACAGAGTTATGACACATGTATCTATGAGTTTCGTTCATGACAAGTGAAACACGTGCGAAGTTTCATTAAATTCCATTTAAGATTTTCAGGGATATGATCTTACCGTTAGATGTTAACCAAAGTCGACGCCACCGCAGACAGTAATGCCGACGGAAACGCAGACGCCGACGCCGGCGCGAGTAGAATACTGTTCTTACAATTCTCCGGGGATGTATGTATACTTTATATAGTGAAATGGTTGATTCCATTTCGTCAGCAGCTTCAAAATGCATTCATAAAGCACAATTTAGTCATTGTCTTAAACCTTACTGGAATAATGATCTTTCCCTTTCTCATAAAAATGAAAGTTAAGAGAAATGTGTGACCGCAAGTTGCGCATGTCCGCGTGTTTAGGCATATTCATAGAAAAGCAGCTGGTTCGTGTCAACTGCGGTTAAATACAAAAATTGATGAAGCACCTGAAATTGATCAAGACTCCTTCTGAAGTCCAGTTAACTCTAGAAAGAATAAATCATGCTCACATCCCGGATCTGAAATGACATTCGACGATGTTACATATAGGAATCCGCCAGATATAACTTTTGCATGGCGTGCTTTTAATAAATTATATGCGGTCGACGAAAGTCCTAACTTCGATGAAAATTTTAGAGACTTTGTTAAAGACTGCGTTAATGATAGACACCGGAAACTGTCGGACCCAGAATGATCAAAAATTGAAATAAAAGATATAACGTATGAGCAAATTGAAAGTATATTACATCAAGCCAATAGGTCAAAAGCCTGTGGGAAGATAAGGTTTTTAACGAACATTTAATTTATGGCGGTAGTATCATTAAACTTTGATTGTTAAAATTATTTACAGCAATGCTCAAGTTTTCATATACACCAGATGCAATGAAACGTGGTGTAATTGTTACGCTGTTCAGAGGAGGTAAAAACGACAAAAGGGATCCCAACAATTACAGAGCAATAATACTGTCATCTGTATTCCTTAGACTTTATGAAGATATTATTTTGGTTAGGTTAAAATCGTGCAATAAGGTAGATATTAGCCATTTGCAAGGAGGGTTCCAAGACAATCATTACGTGGTCCGAGTGTTAACTTTCATACCCCATCCAACCCCTTCTCCAAGAAGGGGAAACGGGGTTGGCTGGGGGTATGAAATAAAACCTTAATTTCGACTTAAAAAGTTTGCATATTGTAAAAAAGTTGGCATATTGTAAAATTAAAACATTTAATAGGAAATTTTTAACACGTTATCGCATTTTCCTCAGTAAAAAATGTTTTAAAACGAGTTTTATTGTCGAAATATCCGTTATAAAATCCTGCTAATATAAGCTTTCGTGCTCGGCCATTTCCAAAGGTCCATTATTATACTCTTTTTCACATCGCTTAATGGAATTAAGGCGGGACCACGTAATGGTAGGGTGATTGATGTCTTCATTTCCTTCTCGCGAATGCTTACTGTTTGCAAATGAGTTTAATAGTAAAGTATTCGACTGTATCCCTGATGCAAAACAGGCATCTGATCGTGTTTGGCACGATGGTTTGTTTTTAAATTCGTTTGATTTTGGAATCGATACCGATATTTACAAGGCAATTGTTAACCTTTATACGAACATGAAAAGCTGTGTTAGATTCAATGGCATATTTTCTGAAAGCCTAGATGTTAAACAGGGTACCCGTCCAGGACGAATATGTAGCCCATATTTGTATCTAATTTAAATAAACGGATTTATTCAAAAGCTAGATAATTCAGTTTGGGATTCTGTATACTAGATATAAAGTTTGGCTGTTTAGAAGTAGCCGACGACATGATCCTGATTTCTTTCTCTAAAAAATCAGACTTGATAAAATGATGGACATTCGTTGGCAATATTCATGCAAATGGCGGTAGTTGTACAATCCAAATAAATATGCAGTGGTTGTCTTTAATGAAATTAAACGGGATTATGGAACAAGTAATATAACTTGGAAAATTGTTCCTCACTAGGTGGAAGAAACAGATAATTATATTCCTCTTGGTATAAATTGTAATGAATACATGAATCTAAAAACAAACGTATCTGAATCATGTGCGAAACGTCGACGTATATTGTTTTAGCCTTTTAAACTCAGGTATACATGTAAATGGACTGCATCCGATGATGTATAAATCTATTGTACTTCCAAAGGCATTATATGTATGCGACTTATGGTGTGAACTGTCTCGAACAGATATTTTACAATTAGAGAGAGCTCATCGCTTTTGTATCAAATTCATGCAATCTATTCCTATACAGTCTAGGACTGATATTTCGTTAAGTTTTCTTGGAGCAAAAATATTAAAAAGCGAAATAGATGCTCGTAAGTTGAGGTTCTTTGGTCAACTATTCCGGCGCTTATGTACTAATGTTGTCAGAGACATCTTTCTGTTTAGACTTATTCACTTTAATGCAAATCCGTTGGAGAAAAAAGGTTTTGTCCCCGACATTTATCGAATTTTACATAAATAGTCTTAATTGAACTTTTATGAAAACTTTTTATAGACATGTAATTTCCTTTAACATTTGCGTGGAAGCGAGCCATCAATAAAACAGTGCGGGGTAAGGAGGAATCCGATTGGAATGGGAGTCTTCAATCAGAAAACAATTTCATACCGTTTTAACTAGTTCAATGCAAGTTACAAGATACATGCAAACTATGGTAAATGTACAACACGTCAATGCTAGTAGAACATAAAATGTTTTACTGTCTGTTTAATGAAACTGTTTGAGATACTTTATGGAAAAAGTCATATACTAGGGTGGGGACTGTATCTCTTTATCACCAAAACGTCAGATCTTGACCATGATAGCTGGTCTGCAACCTTATGTAATGGTTGACATATGTGTGTAATCTACCATGTCTCAAAATAGCTGTAAATGCATTTGATATGATGTGGTGAATCGTGTGAATATTGAATCACGTTGCGTTTAAATTAAAATAAAACAAAACACGGTTTATCATTGAGCAGTAGTTTTGTATATCGTTTGGAATACGAAATAAGTAATGTGATATATCTACAATTGCTTTGATGCATATGTATTCATATATATCATCACAATCTTAAGTGTGATTATCACAATTTTGAGAGTGCAAATGTTGTATTATTTTCTGTATTAAGAGTGATCATCACAACATTAGCAGTAATATTCCACTATCTTTCACATTCTGCAAACATGTGTGAAGTGGATTGTACTGAGTACTATATGGTGTCATCGTTGTAGCATTTAGATATGATATACTCTTTAGATTCATTTAGCCTGCCAGCATATTTCCATTGACTGATATTTAAATCCCAGAGGTCAAGGCACACTGCATGCGCCGATAGTATTTTGGTAGAGATTGAAAGCAGTTCACATACGATCATCACTAAATAAAGATTCACTATTACAGACGTCTTGTTCTTTAAACACATCCATCAAACTTTACAATCGTCACAATATTAGCAGTAATATTCCACTATCTTTCACATTCTGCAAACATGTGTGAAGTGGGTTGTACTGAGTACTAGATGGTGTCATCGTCACAATATTAGCAGTAATATTCCACTATCTTTCACATTCTGCAAACATGTGTGAAGTGGGTTGTACTGAGTACTATATGTTGTCATCGTCACAACATTAGCAGTAATATTCCACTATCTTTCACATTCTGCAAGAGTGTGTGATGTGGGTTGTACTGAGCACTATATGGTGTGATCGTTGTTATGATATTTGATATACTCTCTACAGCACACATATGTTAAGCATGACTCACTGAGTACCTGAGCATTCTCTGTATATATGTTTTCTCTATGTACTGCAGAGGCAGTCTGTATCTTAAATAGCATGGATTAACTGTATTAAATATTAGTTAGAGCACATAGTGAATGTCGTTCTTATAGCCCATGTTTAACATGGTGTCAAAAGTAAAACATTAATTTGGAATATTGGACACAATTTTGGGCTTGGAATTTATAAGTTTAATTGTTGAATTAATACATTCAAAATGGATCTGTTTGGTGTTTCGTGTCCAAAGATGGACACATTTTACGCGAAGTACAAGACATACGTGCAACCAAAACTAAACACATAATTTTCTAGGTTTAAATTCAGCAACAAAAGAGGTTATGACCCTCTAATTTTGCAAAGTACTGCATGCTTGGTGGTGGACCCTTTTACAGTTCGCCACAATGCTTTCCTCTTTAATTGTACGATGACCGGACAGGCTGTGGACCCTATGATGACGCCTACCTAAAGCCCATTGGGACGGTGGCGTTTGATGTTTGTCTATGATCTTTCCTGTCGTGCCCTTAATGGTTTATTCTCTTGTTGCTCTGGCTTCTGCCAAGACATTGAGTACCTTCATTGTGGCTTTCTAGGCTATTGTTTTTTTTTGTATTATATTTACACGAGCATATTTGTGTTTTACTTAGTCAGTGGCAGTTTTACTTAGTCAGTGGTCAGTGGCAAAGTAGGCCACTGGGGGCTTAAACCGGTTCTAGGGTGCACCAAACCTCACACTTACCCTACTGTCATCCCATTAAAACAGGACAGTGTAAATAAAGAAATCCCCGCCATGATCTAATCTCTAACCAACAAGGCAGCATCAATAGGCAATATAAGTAAAACACAAATATGCTCGTGTAAATATAATACAAAAAAACAATAGCCTAGAAAGCCACAATGAAGGTACTCAATGACTTGGCAGAAGCCAGAGCAGTAAGAGAATACACCATAGGTGTAGGTGTCACTGAAATACAGTACTTTGGACACATTTTGACGTCTCAAGGACTCAAACCAGATCCTTCAAAGGTATTTGCAATTATAGACATGGACCCTCCTCAAAACCGAGCTGAGCTCGAAACTATCCATGGCATTGTACAAAATCTGTCGAAATTTGCCCCAAACCTAGCAGAGGTTACTAGCCCCATGCGCCAGTTATTAGCAAAAAATGTTTCATTTTTATGGGATAAGCCCCAAGCCGAAGCATTTCAAAGGGTTAAAAAAATAATCACTGACACACCTGTGTTAGCATACTATGACAACAAGAAGTCATTGACTTTGCAAGTTGATGCCTCAAAGTTTGGTTTAGGAGCCATACTCTTACAAGAAGGCAGACCCATCGCATTTGCTTCGAAGACAAAGACTGAAATAAAATATGCACAGATTGAAAAGGAAATGTTTGCCATTCTGTTTGGATGCAAACGATTCCATCATTACGAATATGGTCAAAAAGTGGTATATGTCGAAAGTGACCACAAGCCACTTGAATCAATCCCCTTTGCCAGGCACCCATTCGATTACAACGCATGATGCTACAGCTACAACGCTACAGTATCGACGTAAAACATATAAGTGGTAAAAAGATTCCCGTGGCTGACACACTGTCAAGGAAGTCACTACCCGACACAGACTCTGGCCTATCAGAAGGCATGGACATACAATTACACACAATTACACACAGTACTGTCAAACCTTCCTATTACTGACTGTAAGTTAAGGGATTTACAAGTCAAAACAGGGCCTAAATTTATCAATTGTTTGAGTACTCAGACTCAAAATCTCATTTTTTTGCAAACCCTATCAACACAAAAGTATGGGTAAGAATTGTGATTTTCAGACATTTTCTTTAAAATTACCTTTAAAATTACTCGTTTCTGTAAGTAAATATAGTAATTTGCTTGTATAATTGTTTCTATTTGGAATTTAAAGACATGAGATTTTAAGTCTGAGTCCGATTCTTGTGCTCAAAAGTTTGATGAATATTAGGCCAGATCAAGATCCGCACATGCGCCTACTTAAAGAGGTTATACAGCCAGACTGGCATGACACTAAATCTAAATGCCCTTCACCATTAGCAGCATTTTGGAATTACCGTAATGAACTGTCATATGCTGACGGTTTGATACTGAAGGGTGAGCAAATTGTTATACCCCAGGCTCTCAGGTCAAACATGTTAGAAAATGTACATTATAGATACATGGGAACTGAAAAGTGTCTCAGAAGAGCCCGTGATTTGATGTTTTGGCCCAGAATGTCATCAGAAATAACCGATATGGTTTCAAAATGTCCTATCTGTTTGGAGCGAAGGAATTCAAATTCCAAAGAACCACTCATGCCACATGATATACCAGAATACCCCTGGCAAACACTCCTACCACATGATATACCAGAATACCCCTACCACATGATATACCAGAATACCCCTGGCAAACAGTAGCAACTGACATGTTTACTTGGGATGGGAAAGATTACCTAATAGTAGTCGACTGTTATAGTCGCTATATTGAAGTTAAGCAACTTTCAAATGCAACAAGTAGCACCGTGATCAAGATGATGAAGGACATATTTGCTCGATGGGGAATACCTTTTGTCACCATATCATATAGTGGGCCATGCTGTTCATCTCAGGAATTAGCGAAATTTGCAAAAGACTGGGATTTCAACCATGTTTTTACTAGCCCTTACCATAGTCAAAGTAATGGACTGGTAGAAAGAATGAAAACTGTCAAAAGAATCTTGTCAAAAACAAAAGCTGATGGGAGAAAAGCTCTTATAGGGATCTTTGAATATCGCTCTACCCCATTAGAATGTGGCTATTCGCCAGCACAGTTACTAATGGGCAGGCAACTGCGATCAGTTATGCCTACACTTCCTAAGAAACTTGTCCCCAAAACACCTAATCACGCAAAAGCATGCACTCAGCTAAAATGAAGGGGAAAACGAATTTTGATAGGAATTCAAAGCCACTGAAACCACTTGAAATAGGTGAGCCTGTTAGGATTTAACAATAAAACAAGTTGTGGAAGCCTGCGATTGTTACTCAAAAACACAATGAGAGATCTTACTCGGTCAAAACTAATAATGGTGCATGTTACCGTAGAAATCGCCATCACCTCATAAAATCCAATGAAAAAACTCAATATTCTTTAGACCCAAATCTACAGGTAATTGACAAAGCCTATTCTGATAGTGAATATGTAAAACCCCTCCCAGAACCTCAGTTAAATGAGGACGTTAGCCAAATGTCTCAGTTACAATATTACCCAGTTTCCCTGTGTCAAGTTCACCAACATCTGAGTCACAATACCACACACGATCTGGCAGACTTGTTAAACCGAAAATAATTGAGTCAATGTAAAAACAATTAATTCTGTGCCATGTGTGCCATACATTTTCTTTTGTTATCATGTGATATCAAGATACAAATATTTCTAATTAACCAAATGACATGTGGTATTTTCCATGTAAACACTATTGCCACTAAAATGACAGTAAAACAAATGTGTTGTGGTTTTAAGGATAACATTATGTGATATGTGATATACTAACAGCGATAAGACAGAACAAAACATTCCTACAATAAGATAATCTGGACCTACAATGATGCTACATTTTACTTCAATGAACTCGAGTGAATTACTCCTATGGACACAGCGACTTGGAAAACAGAGTATCAGATTATCAGTAAATCAGCTTTTTCTAAAGGAAGGAGATGTTATGATATTTGATATACTCTCTACAGCACACATGTGTTAAGCATGACAAACTGAGTACCTGAGCATTCTCTGTATATATTTTTGGCGGTTCTTTAGCACCGATATGGTTATAAATTCGATATTATGTGATCACTGACAGAAAATGATGATGGTTCGCTTACTGTGTAATTAACAAATAGTGTCCTTGTGTGTTCGCTTACAGTGTAATTAACAAATATACTCCTAAGTAAATCCTTCGATTGTTTATGTATTAATACGCAAGAAAAGAGCGCTTCTCCGAGATTATGACGCATTTTGACAGACGATCAGTCGGTGTTTGTAAAGAAAAGGCCGCTTTATATATTGATTTGCTGCCCTAAACAAGAAACAATGTTCAGAATAAAGGCAATTTATTATTTATTTAGGTCATACATACATACCTATTTTATCAAAATTTCACTGTCAAATTTTTATCATCTGTTTAAAAGGTTATAAATCGAGTTATAATCGTGCTACAAGCAGACGGTCTGTGTCTATAGAAAGTGTATAATGTTACTAAAAATAGAACAGTCAGTGCTCGCTGAAGAGCTTGCTCAGGAAAATATCTACGGAAGCTAATTCGGGCCATACGAGTTAGCTAAAATATGTTTAAATATGAAATTGGTAATGAATATCAATCATCTGAAACATCACTGAATGTAAGAAACAAACCTTGGAAGTTATATTTACAGCACTTCCATTTCCTATCCATTCCAACACTTACAAAAAGCACAATTCTACAAACATGTGTAAAGTGGATTGTACTGAGTACTATATGGTGTGATCGTCACAACATTAGCAGTAATATTCCACTTTCTTTCACATTCTGCAAGAGTGTGTGAAGTGGGTTGTACTGAGTACTATATGGTGTGATCGTCACAACATTAGCAGTAATATTTCACTATCTTTCACATTCTGCAAGTATGTGTGAAGTGGGTTGTACTGAGTACTATATGGTGTGATTGTCACAACATTAGCAGTAATATTCCACTTTCTTTCACATTCTGCAAGAGTGTGTGAAGTGGGTTGTACTGAGTACTATATGGTGTGATCGTCACAACATTAGCAGTAATATTTCACTATCTTTCACGTTCTGCAAATATGTGTGAAGTGGGTTGTACTGAGTACTATATGGTGTGATTGTCACAACATTAGCAGTAATATTTCACTATCTTTCACGTTCTGCAAATATGTGTGAAGTGGATTGTACTGGGTTCTATATGGTGTGCTCCTATGGTGTGCTCCTCACAACATTAGCAGTAATATTCCACTATAGTTCACATCTGCAAAAAAAAGCAATATGTGATGCGAAATACACTCAATGCTATAGGGTGTGATTATCATAGTCTTAAGAGTGATAAACTGCGATTGCGGTCCATGATCTTTCACATTCTGCATAAGAGTGGAACCGCTTATCATTACGTGGTCTCGCCTTAATTCCATTAAACGATGGAAACGCTTATATTAGCAGGATTTTATAACGGAAATTTCGACAATAAAACACGTTTAAAACAATGTTTACTGAAAGAAATGCGATAACCGGTTTAAAATTACCTATTAAATGTTAAATTCTACAATATGCAAATATTTAAGCCGAAATTAAGGTTTTATTTCATACTACAGCCAAACCCATTTTCGCTTTCTGGAGAAGGGGTTGAATGGGGTATGAAAGTTACTACTCTGACCACGTAATACATAGTTAAGTGTGATTTAACTTTATATAATATGTACCAAAATAATTAATATCAGTGTGTATGTGTAATATGTTATGATATTACCTTTCATAATTGTGTATGATTTTGTGTTTCTGGTAAAACTATTATGTACGTCTCCTACTCTTATACTAGAGTAAATAATGTACATAGTATGTAGTCAATATTATGTCATATTTAAGAAATAATAAATAAGTACCTGTGTTTTATCGGTGAATAAAATACAGTTAGGAGTTCGGATGCGTAGTAATTAAATCACGAGTGCATTAGCACGAGTGATTTAATTTCTCGCATCCGAACGACTAACTGTATTTTATTCACCGATAAAACACAGGTCCGTATTTATTATTTCGATTCTAACACAACAATTACCCCATTATTTACGCTATTGTTGGGGCACTATATATTATCTCGGAGGTCAAGGTAATCAGGCTGCTATGTTTACAGGCTGTTCCATTGGGCGCCCCCGTATGCAAAGTTCTGCGTTTCAATGCACTAGTTTTCACGTGACAAACAATTAAGTCATTGCTTACATCATATAGCTTGCGCTGTATGACGTCAAACGTTCTCACCTTGTTCAAGATGCTTATTAATGTTATATGTACATGTGCATATGATGGGTTTGTTTCGGGGTGTGCACGGTTTGGGAGAATGGCAATTTTGTTGTAATTAACATTTCATTAAAATTACTGTTCAGTTTGTCTTCGTGACGTATATTAACCAAGTGACGTCATGTAACGTGGTGCTTCCAACGGATGAAATATACGCGGGAAATTAATGTAACAGCTGTGTTTTATCGTAGAATAACATACATCTGTCTCCCTTCTTTGTATATGAAAGAATGCAGAGGTCGTGTTAGAATTCATCTTAATTATGTATTATAGGATATATTAAAATAGTATGCAGAGTTAGAACAGAAGTCAAAACATAAAGCTCTAGACAAGTCCTTGAAATTATGTAAGTACTAAACAGTTTGTTTATTACTTCAGAAGCTTTGTTCAGTTTTTATTAGATGTGACTTTACATCAAATTCATGACATGAAACGTTGGGGGTAAAAAACTGTCATTGACAGTTATTCAGATTTATTAGATTTTGTTATAAGGAAATTTCTCAGTATTAGAGTGGTCAAGGTATTACTATATTCTTTAAAAATGTCCAAATGTGTGGAGTTGTCCAATTCAAGAATATAGATTAATATTTGTTATGTTTATACTTTTTAGGTGCAGATAGAAAACAGAAGTATGGACTGTGAGGAGCCTAAAATGCTTGTGTTCTAAGGCCTCAATAAAATGGAATGACACCACAACCTGTATTCTCCATGCATGACTAAGACAGTTATATGCACTCGAGAGTTTATTTTTTATAAAAGAGGATCTTGAATGAATGCATTTTGTTTCATATAAGACAAGAGCACTGCAGGCTGATGCAGATTCTTGACTGTGAAGAGTAAATAAGACAAGAGCACTGCAGGCTAATGCAGATTCTTGGCTGTGAAGAGTAAATAAGACAAGAGCACTGCAGGCTGATGCAGATTCTTGGCTGTGAAGAGTAAATTAGACAAGAGCACTGCAGGCTAATGCAGATTCTTGACTGTGAAGAGTAAATAAGACAAGAGCACTGCAGGCTAATGCAGATTCTTGGCTGTGAAGAGTAAATAAGTGTGAAGAGTAAATAAGACAAGAGCACTGCAGGCTAATGCAGATTCTTGGCTGTGAAGAGTAAATAAGACAAGAGCACTGCAGGCTAATGCAGATTCTTGACTGTGAAGAGTAAATAAGACAAGAGCACTGCAGGCTAATGCAGATTCTCGGCTGTGAAGAGTAAATAAGACAAGAGCACTGCAGGCTAATGCAGATTATTGACTGTGAAGAGTAAATTAGACAAGAGCACTGCAGGCTAATGCAGATTCTTGACTGTGAAGAGTAAATTAGACAAGAGCACTGCAGGCAGATGCAGATTCTTGGCTGTGAAGAGTAAATAAGACAAGAGCACTGCAGGCGGATGCAGATTATTGGCTGTGAAGAGTAAATAAGACAAGAGCACTGCAGGCGGATGCAGATTCTTGGCTGTGAAGAGTAAATAACAGTGATGATAAGTGTTGTTCATGTTCATTAAGTAGGTCAAGGTCATTTCACGGTGGCCTCTTTTTTATATTTCAGTGCATTACTGATCTAAGTATCTTTAGCAAGTTGAAGAGTTTATATAATCATGCTGTGTTTTAGGATTTGAGATTTACCAAACTGTTGACCAGAATAAGTCAGTTAAGTAGGTCATTGGCATAGGAAACTATGTTTGGTATTGGTATTTTGTATTCATGTTTTATTCAAAAAAGTTTTAAGACTGTCAGATAGTTTCAATACTTGAAGGTTAAAGACAGCGTATATAAAAACAGAGTATATAATGGACCTTTGGAAACGGCCGAGCACGACACATACGAAATATTGCAGTCTCGATTTGATTGAGACTGTTCATGAGCGGTAGTGAAATATGCTAGCTACCGCTCACGCCCTCTAGCCCCGGGTTGAGCAGAACTCAATATTCATAAAATCAATAGTACACAATTGTAACCACCCCGAAGATGGCATGCATACGGCGGTGGACATGGAGTTATACGCTTTCCCATGTCGTACGGCGTATGGTCCCAGTATCTAATAAAATTAAATGCCCCGAAGAGCGAAGATTATATAACATCCTAAGAAAATAACCAATTCTTATCCGGTAGAACATAAGTAGGACAATGTATGTGATGGTGATGTGACATGTGATTGTTGTGTTGTAGTAAATCTATATTCATGTATAGGAAACACATGCGATATGTGGCTTGAAAAGGTTTGTGCAGACATACAATAGGTGAATTGTTTAAAATGGTTGGTCTTTAGAATTATGATAACTGACATGTTTTAAAATGGCTGGTCTAAATACATACAAATGATGGGTGACATGTTTTGAAGTGGTTGGTCTATATACATATGATGGGTGACCTGTTTTGAAGTGGTTGGTCTATAAAATGATGGTAGGTGACCAGTTTTGAAGTGGTTGGTCTATATACTATTGGTAGGTGACATGTTTTGAAGTGGTTGGTCTATGGACACATTGATGGGTGACCTGTTTTGAAATGGTTGGTCTAGATAATTCTGGTAATTGACCTGTTTTGAAGTGGTTGGTCTATAAATTCTGGTAGATGACCTGTATTGCAGTGGTTGGTCTATACACTTATGGCAGGTGACTTGTTTTGAAGTGGTTGTAGGTGACATGCAGTCAATGCCCAAGTGTCGCTTCTACTAAATGTGTCTACCTTCCTTTCCATCCAACTTATCAATAGGGAAGCATTGAAATCATGATGAGGATTCCATGCATGTATCATATGAAATGGCATTAGCTTCTTAGCTATCTCTGCATTTGTACAAAATGCAACTTAACATACTGTTTGAAGAATGAACATTGCCATAGTACTTACTTGACCTTATGAGTACACACAGTATACAGTACCTTGTCTGCATAATATAGGCATACTGAGGAAGAGTATTTTACGAAACACTCAAGACACTGTGAATAAAACTCGGGACCTCGGGCAGTGAGCAGGGGGATTAAAAGGTTTGCCATGAAATAAGTTGTTAATAAGGAACAAAATATAAATTATGTAAAAAATTACAAAATATGGCTACATGTGACATGATATGAACAAGTGAGCATTTCACGTATGGAATACAAATGCCATGCAATGTGGCACAGTCAATAACGAGGCGGATTTGTAACCGAAAGCCCCGGGTTCAATCCTCCGTGTTGCCACTGTGTTTCGTCGGTGTGTTCTTGGGCAAGACACTTTTCATTAGCCTCGTCCGTCGGATGGGGACGTAGACTGGGCGGTCCCGTGTATCGGTCTATCATCAGAGCACGTTGAAGAACCATAGGAATCTATTCGATAATAAGAGTAGGGCATGGTTCCCGGATTCCTATGTATCCTTTCCCTCTCTCTGGGTGGCTCTAAATAACATATACTGTGTTGAGGAGCCGTTAAACAACTTTCAATTGAATTCAATTACCTCCAGGCTCACCCTATGGCTGATTAGGATCTCAAGTGACTGTCGACTGATTTGTCGGAACATGGCTGATTTGGACCAGATGTTAACGTAGAAGGAAATTGAATACTATTTTTACATATTATTCATACCATATAATGCAATGATTATTTCATTTACAAACTTGCGCGAAGATGTATCAAAAATGTATGTTAAACCTTACAAAAAAAAAAACCCATATCACATTTGTGGCTTATATGTCTTATTCTGAATAGATTATAACTCTTGTATTACTAAACATACCTTTGGAATTCAAGAGAGAGAGAGAGAGAGAGAGAGAGAGAGAGAGAACAGCCAAAATAAAAATAATCTATAATAAAATATGTCTGTGTTCTAATTAAGCATTGTTTGGAACATAAATAGTAAGCTCTGAATTAATACAAAAGTATGTATTAATACAGAATCAGAAAATTAATAATGCGGTCCGAATCGCCCACGGTCAGCATCAGCCAGGTACCGAACGAGTGGCCTAATTTCAATGTAAATTGGCTAATTTGTAAAATACTACTATCTGTATTACATTGTACCACATTCTACAAAGTGTATTTATATGATCATGGATAATAACTTTTATCGAGTCTACTTCTAGAATTAATCGTGAATACCAGACCGAAGTGCTCCCATTTGCAGTCTAGTGTGTGTTCAATTGCGCAATGTGTAAACAAAATGACGTCAACATTTTCTGTGTACTCCATATGATTGGCTGGTAACTAGCCTCTCCCAATTTACTTCTCGTATTTTCCTGGAGAGTTCACTGACTTTCCGGTGATGCATCAAATATATTAAAAATAAGCTCTTACAAATGTACTTTTCTAACGGCGTATGTATAACAAATGATTTATTCAAGGATGGTCTTTATGAGTAATTGAAGTTAATTTACTTGTGATAACTGTAGTATAGTATTGTTCAGTGGGTTCGATCTACGACCTACTCTGTGAAACCAATGGAAGGACTTTGCCGCATCTTTTGGACGTTTTTAATCTTTCAATCTTTCAAAGATTGTCAAACAAGCTACATGTTTCATTTCCCCCACTGACTTTAGTGACTGTCACACTTGTATAAGTACTGTTGTAAATATGTCACCCTCAAAAAGAAGAAAACGTAAAATGTCAGTATAGAAGTTTAAAACATGGAAATGTAGATTTATCCAGGATGTCAACGTCTATAGATCTATTGCTTGTAATTCATGTCATATCAATACAGTTTATGAAACGTTTGAAGTAAATATTGTTTAAAGGAGGTTTATCACAAACCTAATAAATTTCCCAACATAAACAGGGCATACAAATCTATATATGGTAGTTTTTCATTGCATTCAGTCTTGTCAACATAATTCTAAATATAAAAAAAAACACAGACCAACATCAACAAAAAAGTACACCAACTAAACTTGTTGTGTTTGTACGTCAAGTACGTTACCTGGTTGGTCATTGTTGTATCCGTTGTTTGGAGAAAATACTAATCGTGTATTATGCCCCATTTAGTTTAAAGTAGCTATCCCGCCAACAACAGCGACATTTTACAACATATGTACGCCGTTTCTAAACCTACTGACGAAGAGGTATATATATATATCACTTACATATTTTGAGAATCCAAACTCTATAGATAAAATATAAACGGCTTAACCAGCTAGGCCAAACTCCTGTCTAGAGTTTTGATAAACAGTTTTGTTGTGAAATTTTGCCGTTATTTGGCGGTTTAGTTTCTTTAAGGGTTGTACGTGCTGTCTATCCGCCCGTCTGTGCGTACTTCTGTCAGTCCTTTCGTCGCGCATTTGTGTTTGGAGCATTTTCCCGCAATATATGAATAGCTCACAATGATATGTTCCAGTACGACTCATGCAAAAACTAGGTCAAGGCCAATTTAACGGTGAAGGTTCAAGGTCACACTATTGTCCGGGCTATTACTCTGCAATGAATGATTAGATCAAAAATGTATTTTTCAGAAAGGTTCACTAAAAAGACTATGTGTCTATACGACTCCCGCGTACTTGTCGCGTACAATCCCGGCAACCAAGAGTCAAGGTCGTGATAGGATCAATAAGATGTTCGATAGAAAGGTTCAACGCATAGTGAGTGACAATGTGTCATATACAGTTCTTCCTTTTCAAATATTCAATTAAGAGATATGCCCTTTTTCATAAAATTTGTAGAATTTATAAACAGATATCTGCTCCATCATTCAGGAAGGTGTGTATCCCCTGCCTTCAAACTTTCTAGTTAGATTGTCCTCGATGAAATAAGCACATAGCCATCGACACAAGTGTTCCGTGGAACACTTCTTGTCTAAAACAAAACATATATTATTTAGACCGATGATAATTGACGTAAAGGCGTTCAAGAGTATATGGATAATTGTCAACGCAAATTTCAGAGCCAGGAAAAGCTTAAAAATGTTACTTAGGACCAAACATTTGAATGTATTAAAATATTTTATTGATTGAATGACGCGAATATCTAACTGGAGACAATCGGAATGGTAACATAATACGTACCCGGGAGTATCTGACATCCCGGTAATTACAGAACCTGTACCGGTAAACGCCAAACATATCCCTGTAAATACCAAACATATCTCTTTAAACATCGAACATTAACATATTCCAGTTAAACCTGTATATTTCCCGGTATAAACTTCAAATATATTTTGATATGAACAATAAACGTATCCCGTTACATATCCCGGTACACACCAAACATAACCCTGTGAACACCGATCATATATCGGTACATCACGGTCAACACAATGAACATATTCCGGTAAACATGGAACATATCCCAGTACACACCAAACTTAACCCAATTAACACCGATCATATCCCGGTAAACACAATGAACGTATCCCAGTACATATCCCGGAAAATATTCCGGTAAACACCGAGAATATGCGAATAAACACCGTTCATATCCCGATACATATCCCGGTACATATCTCGGTAAACACCAAATATATCCCGGTAAACATCGATCATATCCCTGAACATATCCCGGTACATATCTCGGTCAACACCGAATATATCCCGGTAACAACGACCCTATCCCGATAATACCGAGCATATCCCAGTACATATCTCGGTAAAAAACAATCATGTAAAGGTACATATCCCGTCACAGATCCCGGTACATATCCCGGTACATATTTTGGTACATATCTTGGGAAAAACAGAACATATCCCGGTACATATCCCGGTAATCAAAAAACATATCCGAACGTATCCGAGTACGAGCCCTGGTAAACATCGAACATGTCCCGGTACATATCCCTGTAACCACCGAACATACTTCGGTAAACACCGAACACAACCCAGTACATCCCGGTACATGTCCCGGTAAACACCGAACATGTCCCGGTAAACTCCGACAATATCCCGTGTCCCGGTACATATCCCCGTACATATCCAGGTAACCACCGAACATACTCCGGTAAACACCGAACACAACCCACTACATGTCCCGAAACATGTCCCGGTAAACACCGAACATGTCCCGATAAACACGAACATGTCCCGGTACATATACACTTACATTTCCCGGTCAACCCGAACATATTCCGGTAAACGTTGAACATATCCCGGTTCATATTCCGGCAACACCGAATCTATCTCGGTAAATACCGATGATATGCCGGTACATATCCCGTTAACCACCAAACATGTCCCGTTAAAGACCAATCATCTCCCGGGACACAACTCAGTACATATCCGAATACACATCGAACATGTACATATCCCGATTCATATCCTGGTAAATACCGATCATATCCTGGTACATATCCTGATAAATGCCGATCATATTACGACATACAGAGAACATATATCGGTAAACACCGAACATATTCCGGTACATATCTCGGTAAACACACTGAACATATCCCGGTAAACTCCGAACATATCCCGGTACATATCGCTGTACATATCACGGAATCATATCCCCGTCTATATCCCGGTAAAGACCGATACATACACGATACATATCCTGGTAATCTTCTGGTAATATTACACCATTCATCCGATATATAGTCCTTATTTATCATTTATAAACGCATTTTTTAAATTGAATATTTTGAGTTGTCACCAAGGTTAGATATGTTTATAGTTACCACGGAGGTTAGAACTCTCGACAGTTTCCACCATGATTAGATATCTCAATAGTTATCACAAAGACTAGATATATTCACGGTTACCACCAAGGTTAGATATCTACATAGTTACCACCAAGATTAGATCATTCCATAGTTTTCACCAAACCATGGTTAAATATCGCCTTAGTTACCTCAAAGGTTAGGCATCTCCATAGCTGCTCTCAAATTTAGATATATCCAGGGTTGCCACCAAAGTCATATCCCTCCATAGTAACCACGCCACCAAGGTCAGGTTATACGTTACCATAACAGCAAGGTTAGCTCTCTCCATAGCTACCGCCAAGTTTAAATATGTCAATATATACAACAAAACAAAGGTTAGTTCTCTCCATAATTACCACCAAGATAAGATAACTCCGGTGATGAAGAGTGTTAATATTTGACAAGAAACAGATAAAAGGACGAGAGAGAATAAAGCCTTTACTTGTCGATGTTGCTGGGTGTTTCCTTTATATTTCAGTACAGTGTAACCCGTTTTGATTATATAACAACTACTGGACAGATGCACTCAACATAGGTTGCACAAGTAAATAAATCTGTAACAATCAAATAGGAACATCGATAATGTTCAAATAATCGACATGTTTAATAGATGTTATCTTTGAGATTCGATACGAGCGTAAAGAGGTCCGTCTTTGTTTTCCTTGAAGTTCGGAGTATACATAGATATGGTGTAGCATAAATGCCATCTTTAAAGCAAGGATAGGACTGCATATGCAATCATAAGTTCATTCGTACAAAAAATATAAAAGGTTAAATTAGAAGAAGGCATAATATTATAATTACAAATGGGTTGGGCAACAAGTTCTACCAACATTAGATTAAACCCTTCCCAGTTAACATTTTGAAATTGCTAATGTATATGGCTGAGAGTAATAAAATACAATGGCAAATACATTGAGATAGAAAAAAGCTGAATAAGTAAATAAAATATAAAGAGAAAACATAATAGAGAAAGAAAGAGGGATAGCATAGTGAGAATAGTGAGAAAGACTAGTTTACCCCAATTTGAATTCCAGTCAGTTTAAGAACGCCTAAACGCTATCTAGAAAACATTTTCAAAATATAGTATACGCGCATAGTACATGTAGATCAGAGACAGATTATGTAAACCTATGTGTTTCTCGTATATATGTTTGAACTGCTTCGAAGAGAGATTCATTTTCTCTGTCAGTTAACTGTTTGCGACCATAAAGGATTGTTCTTGTAGTTAACGGGTGTAAATGGCGAGTAAATGGCGAGTGGATTGAAACAGAGCCGGTATGTGAAAAAAGTGTTAAACTGGAAAAAATAATGTTTAGCATCTTCTACTTCAAAACCGCACTCGCAAACGGGTGAATCGTGTAAATGATTAAGGTATAAATCGCTATTAAGATTACTACACAAATTCCTCAATTTGGCATGTAAAACAGAAAATAATCGTTAACCACTTAAGTAGTATTTTGGTACCTTTGTACTCGGAAATACAGATGTTAATAGTCTTCTCTTGAAAATTGATATAGATTCCGAGTTTCGTATTTCTACTGACAGATCATTCCATATTCCACTACAACTGCTACTACTGCTGCTACTGTTGCTGCCGCTGCTGCTGTTGCTGCTGCTACTACTACAACTACTGTTGCTGCTACTACTACTACTACTACAATTACTGCGGCTACAACTACTACTACAACAACTACTACTACTACTACTACTGCTGCTGCTGCTGCTGCTGCTGCTGCTGCTGCTGCTGCTGCTGCTGCTGCTGCTGCTGCTGTTACTACTACTACTACTACTACAACGACTGCTGTTGTTGTGTTAATATTTGACAAGAAACAGATACAAGGACGAGACAGCATTACTTGGAGATACGCTTCGGTATCGATGTTGCTGGGTGTTTCTTTATATTTCAGTACAGTGTAACCCGTTTTGATTATATAACAACTACAGGACTGTTGCACTCAACATAGGTTGCACAAGTAAATAAATCTGTAACAATCAAATAGGAACACCGATCATCAATGTTCAAATAATCGACATTTTAATAGCTGTTATCTTTGAGATTCGATACGAGCGTAAAGAGGCCCGTCTTTGTTTTCCTTGAAGTTCAGAGTATACATAGAGGTGGTATAGTATAAATGCCATCTTTAAACAAGGATAGGACTGCATATGCAATCATAAGTTCATTCGTACAAAAAATATAAAATGTTAAACTAGAAGAAGGCATAGGAGAAAGTCCAGACTCTACTGTACCCATCTCGGTGAACCGTGAGGATCATTGAGTATGTTGGCGGAGGGACTATCATCTGTAGAACTACACACACACACACACATACAAGGCATAGAAGAGTGAACGTAGCCATATACTTCACCTACTACTACTACTACTACTACTACTACTACTGCTACCGCTACTACTGCTGCTGCTACTGCTTCTGCTACTGCTTCTGCTGCTGCTTCTGCTTGTGCTTCTGCTACTACTGCTATTGCGTCTGCTGCTGCTGCTGATACTGCTCCCGGTAACTGTACTACTACTTCTACTGTTACTGCTGCTGCTGCTGTAGCTATAAATATACTATTTCTAGTTTATGCTGTATTTTTATTTCAATTATTGATTTTTAGAAATTTAAGTAGAAAGAGAAAGCAACACCAGGGCTAGTGGGTTTCTATTCGCTCGGAAAGTGGATCAATATATTGAGTGCATTAAAACACATACGGTGTTCTGGGAATACAGTGTACACGTTTGCCGAATTACAGAAACATTATTCGAGTTATTACTGTTTAATATTCCATTAAAGTTTATGGCAAGCCAAATGTCCAATAATTACGTTAACCCAGGTTCACGGTCTGAACCCAGGTTCACGGTCGAAAAACTGGGATTAACGATCGATAAACTAGGTTTTTCGAACGTTAAAGCATGTTAACCTATACTTTCGAGCGAAAACATAGGATAACGTCCGTAAACCATAGTTCACGCTCGTAAACGTAGGTTCACGCTCGTAAACCCAAGTTTACGGTCGTAAACATAGGTTCACGTTCGTAAACTATGGTCACGCTCGTGAACCCCGGTTCACGCTCCTAAACATAGGATAATGACCGAAATTCATAGTTCAATCGAGAAACCTAGTTGATCGAACGTAAACCATGGTTTACGGTCGATATACTAGGATTATTAAATCAACAAATCAATAAATTTACGACCGTGAACCATAGTTTACGAACGTGAGCCTATGTTTACGAGCGTGAACCATAGTTTACGGAAGTAAACCTATGTTTACAACCGTGAACTATAGTTTACGCTCGTAAACTATGATTCACGCTCGTAAACATAGGTTCACGCTCGTAAACATAGGTTCACGTTCGTAAAACCGGGTTTATCGACTTGTAACTATGCTTTCGGACCGGTATCTGTGATTTACGAGGTTGCTGCTTCTGCTTGTGAACCTATGTTCACGGTCATAAACCCATGTTCACGGTCGTAAACCCAAGTTCACGGTCGTAAACATAGGTTCACGTTCGTAAACTATGGTTCACGCTCGTGAACCCAGGTTCACGCCCGTAAACATAGGTTCACGCTCGTGAACTTCGGAAAACGACCGAAATTCTTAGTTCAATCGAGAAACCTAGTTTATCGAACACCTAGTTTATCCTATGTTTTCGCTCGAAAACATAGGTTAGTATTCGATAAACCTGGTTTTACGGTCGAAAAACTTAGTTTATCGATCGTTAATCCTAGTTTTTCGACCGTGAACCTGAACCTGGGTTCACGTAATTATTGGACAATAGGCTTGCCATAAACGTTTATATAGAAAACTGTTAAAACACGTATACTGTCACGTTTTTAATCCGATTTAAATAATGACAGTCAGTAATAAAATGTTGAAATGGACGCCCCCTCCGTCCCTCTCCGTCCCCACTCCACCCCTCTCCCCATAAGCTCCCCACTCCGTCCCCACTCACAAACAGTTTCTGTAGCAAATTCTGAACAAATAAGGTAAACATTCCCAATAATTTTTTTTTATATTTTACAATGTTAAGAAAGTAAAGCGTAGCTGGTACTGTGGTATATAATAACGAAACACGTGATAAAAGGCATACACAACAAAACAAGTGATAAAAGGCATACACAACAAAACAAGTGATAAAAGGCATACACAACAAAACAAGTGATAAAAGGCATACACAACAAAACAAGTGATGAAAGGCATACACAACAAAACAAGTGATAAAAGGCATACACAACAACACCAGTAGAAATTATCATAAATACTAACAATTAGCTGTCAACACTAACAAAGGTAAACTTGTCTAAACAGATGACATAATGATTAGTAGTTGTCAACACTAATAATATAGTGGAAGTCAACACTTACAACATAGTGGTTGTCAACACTAACAACATAGTGGTAGTCAACACTAATAACATGGTGGTTGTCAACATTAATAACATGGTGGTTGTCGGCACTAATAACATGGTGGTTGTCGGCACTAATAACATAGTCGTTGTCAACACTAATAACATAGTGGTTGTCAACACTAATAACATAGTGGTTGTCAACATTAATAACATGGTGGTAGTCAATACTAATAGCATAGTGATAGTCAACACTAACAACATGGTGGTTGTCAACATTAATAACATGGTGGTTGTCAACACTAATAACATGGTGGTAGTCAACATTAATAACATGGTGGTTGTCAACACTAACAACATGGTTGTTGTCAACATTAATAACATGGTGGTTGTCAACACTAACAACATGGTGGTTGTCAACATTAATAACATGGTGGTTGTCAACATTAATAACATGGTGGTTGTCAACACTAATAACATGGTGGTAGTCAACATTAATAACATGGTGGTTGTCAACACTAATAACATAGAGGTTGTCAACATTAATAACATGGTGGTTGTCGGCACTAATAACATGGTCGTTGTCAACACTAATAACATAGTGGTTGTCAACACTAATAACATAGTGGTTGTCAACATTAATAACATGGTGGTAGTCAACACTAATAACATAGTGATAGTCAACACTAACAACATGGTGGTTGTCAACATTAATAACATGGTGGTTGTCAACACTAACAACATGGTGGTAGTCAACATTAATAACATGGTGGTTGTCAACACTAACAACATGGTCGTTGTCAACATTAATAACATGGTGGTTGTCAACACTAATAACATGGTGGTTGTCGGCACTAATAACATGGTGGTAGTCAACACTAATAACATGGTGGTTGTCGGCACTAATAACATGGTGGTAGTCAACACTAATAACATGGTGGTTGTCAACACTAATAACATGGTGGTTGTCGGCACTAATAACATGGTGGTTGTCAACATTAATAACATGGTGGTTGTCAACACTAATAACATGGTGGTTGTCAACACTAATAACATGGTGGTTGTCGGCACTTGTCAACACTAATAACATGGTGGTTGTCGGCACTAATAACATGGTGGTTGTCGGCACTAATAACATGGTGGTAGTCAACACTAATAACATAGTGGTAGTCAACACTAATAACATGGTGGTTGTCAACATTAATAACATGGTGGTTGTCGGCACTAATAACATAGTCGTTGTCAACACTAATAACATAGTGGTTGTCGGCACTAATAACATAGTGATTGTCAACATTAATAAAAAAGTGGTTGTCAACAATAATAACATGGTGGTTGTCGGCACTAATAACATAGTGATTGTCAACATTAATAAAATAGTGGTTGTCAACAATAATAACATAGTGATTGTCAACATTAATAAAATAGTGGTTGTCAACAATAATAACATAGTGGTTGTCAACACTAATAATATAGTGGTTTTCGACACTATTAACATAGTGGTTGTCAACATTAATAACATAGTGGTTGTCAACACTAATAATATAGTGGTTTTCGACACTATTAACATAGTGGTTGTCAACATTATTAACATAGTGGTTGTCAACAATAATAACATAGTGGTTGTCAACAATAATAACATAGTGGTTGTCAACACTAATAATATAGTGGTTTTCGACACTATTAACATAGTGGTTGTCAACATTAATAACATAGTGGTTGTCAACAATAATAACATAGTGGTTGTCAACAATAATAACATAGTGGTAGTCAACACTAATAATATAGTGGTTTTCGACACTATTAACATAGTGGTTGTCAACATTAATAACATAGTGGTTGTCAACAATAATAACATAGTGGTTGTCAACAATAATAACATAGTGGTTGTCAATACAAATAAAACAATGGTGGCTAAAAAGATACTGATTGTTAAAACTAATAACATACTGTTTTTTTTATTTAAACATATTTTATTGCCATTATTTTACATACAGAGCAAATATAAACATATAAACGATAGAAACATTATAATGACAAATGGGTTGGGTAACAAGTTCTACCTACATTAGATTAAACCCGTTCCAACATACTGGTGGTCAACACTAAAAACATACTGATCGTCAATACTAATATAATAGTGCTAATCAACTCTAATAACATACTGATAGCCAACACTAATAACATACTGATAGCCAACACTAATAACATACTGATAGCCAACACTAATAACATACTGATAGCCAACACTCATAACATACTGATAGCCAACACTAATAACATACTGATAGCCAACACTAATAACATACTGATAGCCAACACTAATAACATACTGATAGCCAACACTAATAACATACTGATAGCCAACACTAATAACATACTGATAGCCAACACTCATAACATACTGATAGCCAACACTAATAACATACTGATCGTCAACACTAATATAATACTGATAGCTAACACTAATAACATACTGATCGTCAACACTAATATAATACTGATAGCCAACACTAATAACATACTGATCGTCAACACTAATATAATACTGATAGCTAAAACTAATAACAGACTGATTGTCTAAACTAATACAATACTGATTGTCAACAACAATAACATACTAATTGTCTAAAATAATACAATACTGGAAATCAACCCTAATAACATAATGATTGTCTAAAATAATACAATACTGACTGTCAACACTAATACCGTACTGCTTGTCTAAACTAATACGATACCTGAAATCAACACTAATAACATACTGATTGTCTAAACTAATACAATACTGATTGTACTACTGTACAGCTTGTCTAAACTAATACGATACCTGAAATCACCACTAATAACATACTGATTTTCTAAAGTAATACAGTACTGATTGTCAACACTAATGAACTAATACAATATTGGAAATTAACACTAATAACATACTGATTGTCAAAACTATTACAATACTGGAAATTAACACGAATACCATACTGATTGTCTAATCTAATACAATACAGATTGTCAACACTAATAACTGACTGATTGTTTTAAAATAATACAATACAGATTGTCAACACTAATAACATACTGATTTTCTAAAATAATACACTACTGATTGTTAACACAAATACCGTACTGCTTGTCTAAAATAATACCTGAAATCAACACTAATAACATACTGATTGTTTAAAGTAATACAATATTGATTGTCAACACTAATAAAAATACTGATTGTTAACACTAATAACATACTGATCGTCAACACTAATAACATACTGATCGTCAACAATAATAACATACTGAACTTCAACACTAATAACAAACAATACTGATTGTCAACACTAATAACATACTGATCGTCAACACTAATGAAATACTGATTGTCAATAATAATAACCTACTGATCGTCAACACTAATATAGTAATGAAAATATACTGATTGTCAATACTAATATAATACTTATTGTCAACACTAATATAATACTGGTAATCAAAACTAATGAAATACAGATTGTCAACAATAAAAACATACTGTTCGTCAACTCTAATATAATACTGGTAATCAAAACTAATGAAATACTGATTGTCAACAATAATACAATACTGACCGTCAACACTAATGAAATACTGATTGTCAATAATAATAACTAACTGATCGTCAACACTAATATAGTAATGAAAACATACTGATTGTCAATACTAATATAATACTTATTGTCAATACTAATATAATACTGGTAATCAAAACTAATGAAATACTGATTGTCAACAATAATAACATACTGATCGTCAACACTAATATAATACTGTTAATCAAAACTAATGAAATACTGATTGTCAACAATAATACAATACTGACCGTCAACACTAATATAATACTGGTAATCAAAACTAATGAAATACAGATTGTCAACAATAATAACATACTGATCGTCAACACTAATATAATACTGGTAATTAAAACTAATGAAATACTGATTGTCAACACCAATAACATACAGATTGTCAGCACTAATATAATACTGATCGTTCACACTAATATAATACTGATTGTTCACACTAATGACATACTGATTGTCCACACTAATATAATACTGATTGTCAACACTTATATAATGCTGGTTATCAACACTGATAACATATTAGTCGCCAACACTACTAACATACTGATCGTCAACACTAATACAATACTGATTGTCAACACAAATAACATACTGATCGTCAACACAAATATAATACTGATTGTCAGCACTTATAACATACTGATAGTCAACACTAATAACATACTAGTTGTCAACAATAATAACATACTGATCGTCAACACTAATATAATTCTGGTAATTAAAACTAATGAAATACTGATTGTCAACACCAATAACATACAGATTGTCAGCACTAATATAATACTGATCGTTCACACTAATATAATACTGATTGTCCACACTAATGACATACTGATTGTCCACACTAGTATAATACTGATTGTCAACACTTATATAATGCTGGTTATCAACACTGATAACATATTAGTCGTCAACACTACTAACATACTGATCGTCAACACTAATACAATACTGATTGTCAACAGGAATAACATACTGTTCGTCAACAGAAATATAATACTGATAGTCATAACACTAATAACATACTGATTGTCAACAGAAATATAATAATGATAGTCAACAGCAATTACAAACTGATTGTCTAAAGCAAACAATACTGATCGTCAACACTTATAACATACTGATTGTCAACACCAATAATATACTGATTGTCAAAACTAATCAAATACTGATTGTCAACACTTATATAATACTGATTGTCACCACTAACAACATACTGACCGTCAACACTACTAAAATACTGATCGCCAACAGTAATATAATACTAATGTCAACACTAATAACATACTGCTTGTCAACACTAATAACATACTGATTGTCAACACACATATACTACTGACTGTCAACACTAATAACATACTGATTGTCAACACTACTAACATATTGATAGTCAACACAAATAACATACTGATTTTCAAAACTAATAACATATCGATTGTCAACACTAATAACTATTAACATACTGATTGTCAAAACTAATTATGTAATACTGATTGTCAACACTAATAACATACTGACTGTCAACACTAATATAGTACATATTGTCAAAAATAATAGCATACTGATTGTCAACACTAAAAGCATACTGATTGTCAACACTAATATTATACTGATCGTCAACACTAATAACATACTAATCGTCAACACTAATACAATACTGATTGTCAACACTAAAACATACTGATTGTCAATACTACAAACATACTGATAGTCAACACTAATACAATACTGATTGCCAACACTAATAGCATTCTTATCGTCAACACTAACAACTTACTGATTGTCAAAACTAATAAAATACTGATGGTCAAAACTAATACAATACTGATTGTCAACACTAATATAATACTGATCGTCAATACTTATAACATACTGATCGCCAATCCTAATATAATATTGATCGTCAACACTAATAACATACTGAATGTCAACACTAATAACATACTGATAGTCAACGCTAATAACATACATACATACTAATATAATACCGATCGTCAACACTTATATTATACCGATTGTCAATACTAATAAAATACTGATCGTCAACAGTAATATAAAACTGGCTGCCAACACTAATAACATGATGATTGTAAACACTAATAACATACTAATTGTCAACACTACTAACATATTGATTGTCAACACTAATAACATACTAATTGTCAACACTACTAACATATTGATTGTCAACACTAATAACATACTGAGTTTCAAAAATAATAGCACACTGATTGTCAACACTAATAACTAATAACATACAGATTGTCAACTCTTATATAATACTGACTGCCAACACTAATAACATACATATTATCAACATTAATAGTATACTGATGGTCAACACTAATATATTACTGATCGTCAACACTAATAACATACTGATCGTCAACACTAATACAATATTGATTGTCAACACTAATAACTAATAACATACTGATTGTCAACTCTAATATAATACTGACTGTCAACACTAATAAAATACAGATTGTCAACACTAATAACATACATATTATCAACACTAATATTATACTGATCGTCAACACTAATATATTACTGATTGTCAACACTAATAACATACTGAGTTTCAAAAATAATAGCACACTGATTGTCAACACTAATAACTAATAACATACAGATTGTCAACTATTATATAATACTGACTGCCAACACTAATAACTTACATATTATCAACATTAATATTATACTGATGGTCAACACTAATATATTACTGATCGTCAACACTAATAACATACTGATTGTCAGCACTAATACAATATTGATTGTCAACACTAATAACTAATAACATACTGATTGTCAACTCTAATATAAAACTGACTGTCAACACTAATAAAATACAGATTGTCAACACTAATAACATACATATTATCAACATTAGTAATAGTATACTGATCGTCAACACTAATATATTACTGATCGTCAACACTAATAACATACTGATCGTCAACACTAATAGCATTCTTATCGCCAACACTAACAACTTACTGATTGTCAAAATTAATAAAATACTGATTGTCAAAACTAATACAATACTGATTGTCTACACTAATATAATACTGATTATCAACTATAATAACACATTTATTTTCAACACTAAAAACATATTGATTGTCATCACTAATATAATACTGATTGTCAACACTAATAACATACTGATCGTCAACACTAATATAATACATCATGTCAACACTAATAACATACTGATCGTCAACACTAATATAATACTGATCGTCAAAACTAATAACATACTGATCGTCAACACTAATAACTTACTGATCGTCAACACTAATAAAATACTGATCGTCAACACTAATAAAATACTGATCGTCAAAAAGTAATGCAATACTGATTGTCGAAACTAATAACATATTGAATTTCAACACTAATAGCATACTGATCGTCAACACTAATAACATACTGATTATCAACACTAATATAATACATAGTGTCAACACTAATAACATACTGATCGTCAATACTAATACAATACTGATTGTCAATTCTAATGACATGCTGAATTTCAACATTAATAATATATATTACTGATCGTCAACACTAATATAATACATAGTGTCAACACTAATAACTTATTGATCGTCAATACTAATACAATACTGATTGTCAACTCTAATGACATACTGAATTTCAACACTAATAATATATATTACTGATCGTCAACACTACTAACATACTGACCGTCAACACTAATATAATACTGATTGTCAATACTAATAACATACTGATTTACAACACTACTGACATATTGATTGTCAACACTAATAACATACTGATTGTCAACTCTAATATTATACTGATTGTCAACACTAATAACATACTTATTGTCAACACTAATAACATACCTATCGAAAACACAAATACAATACTGATTGTCAACAATATTAACATATTGATTGTGAACACTAATAACATACTGATTGGAAACACTAATTACATACTGATCGTCAACATAAATATGACGCTGATTTTACACTAATGACATACTAATAAGTTTAACACTAATATAATACTGGTAATCAACACTAATAACATACTGATCGTCAGCACTAATAACATATTGATCGTCAACACTAATATAATACTGGTAATCAACACTAATAACATACTGATTGTCACCACTAATAACATACAGATCGTCTACGCTAATAACATACGGATCGTCAACACTAATAACATATGGATGGTCAACACTAATATAATACTGATAATCAACACTAATAGGATACTGATCGTCAACACAAATATAATGCTGATAATCAACACTAATAACATACTGATAAGTTCAACACTAATATAATACTGGTAATCAACACTAATAACATACTGATGGTCAACACTAATTACATACTGATCGTCAACACACATATAATGCTGATGTTACACTAATAACATACTGATAAGTTCAACACTAATATAATACTGGTAATCAACACTAATAATATACTGATCGTCAGCTCTTATAACATATTGATCGTCAACACTAATATAATACTGGTAATCAACACTAATAACATACTGATTGTCACCACAAATAACATACTGATCGTCAACGCTACTAACATATGGATCGTCAACAATAATAACAGACGGATCTTCAACACTAGTATAATACTGATAATCAACACTAATAACATATGGATCGTCAACACTAATATAATTCTGATAATCAACACTAATAACATAATGATCGTCAACACTTATAACATACTGATCGTCAACACTAATAACAAGCTGATCATCATCACTAATAACATACTGATCGTCGACACTAATATAACACTGATTGTCAACACTAATATAATACTGACTGTTAACACTAATATAATATTGATGGCCAAATTAATAACATACTGATTGTCAAAACTAATACAATACAGATTTTCAATACATATATAATACTGATTGTCAACACTAAAACATCCTGATTGTCATCACTAATAACATACTGATCGTCAACACAAATAGCTACTGATTGTCAACACTAACAAAATACTGATCGTCAACACTAATACCATACTGGTAATCAACACTAATAGCATACTGATCGTCAACACTAATAACATACGGATCGTCAACACTAATATAATACGGTAATCAGCACTAATAACATACTGATTGTCACCACTTATAACATACTGATCGTCAACACTAATTTACATATTGAATGTCAACATTAATAACATACTGCTTGTCAACAGTAATAAAAGACTGATCGTCAACACTACTAACATACTGATCGCCAACACTAATATAATACTGATTGTTAACACTAATATAATACTGATATTGTTAACACTAATATAATAATGATTGTCAAAACTAATAACATACTGATCGTAAACGCTAATAACATACTGATCGTCAACGCTAATAACATACTGATTGTCAACACTAATAAAATACTGATTGTTAACTAATATAATACTGATTGTCAAAACTAATAACACACTGATCGTAAACCCTAATAACATACTGATCGTCAACACTAATAACATACTGATTGTCAACACTAATAAAATACTGATTGTTAACACTAATATAATACTGATTGTCAAAACTAATAACATATTGATTGTCAACACTAATAATATACTGATTGTCAACACTACTAACATACGGATTGTCAAAACTAATAACATACTGATTGTCAACACTAATATCATAAATATTGTCAACACTAATATGATACTGATCGTCAACACTAATAACATACTGATTTTCAACACTAATAACATACTGATTATCCACACTAATAACATACTGATCGTCAACACTAATATAATACTGATTGTCAACACTGATATAATACTGATTGTCAACACTAATATAATACGGATTGCCAACACTAATAACATACAGATTGTCGATACATAAAACATACATATCGTCGATATATAGCATACTTATCGTCAGCACTAAAAAAATTCTGATTGTCAAAACTAATAACATACTGCTAGTCAACACTAATATAATACTGATTGTCAACAGTAATATAATACTGATTGTCAAGACTAATAACAAACTGGTAATCAACATTAATAACATACTGATTGTCAAAACATATACATTACAGGTTATCAGCATTATTAATAAACTATATAGACTGATTATCTACACTAATGATATAGTGATTGTCAGCACTAATGATATACTGGTTGTCTACACTAATGAGATACTGGTTGTCTACACTAATGAGATACTGGTTACACTGGTTGTCTACACTAATGATATACTGGTTGTCTACACTAATGAGATACTGGTTGTCAACACTAATGATATACTGGTTGTCTACACTAATGATATACTGGTTGTCATCATTAATGATATACTGGTTGTCTACACTAATGAGATACTGGTTGTCTACACTAATGAGATACTGGTTGTCTACACTAATGATATACTGGTTGTCATCATTAATGATATACTGGTTGTCTACACTAATGAGATACTGGTTGTCTACACTAATGAGATACTGGTTGTCTACACTAATGATATACTGGTTGTCATCATTAATGATATACTGGTTGTCTACACTAATGAGATACTGGTTGTCAACACTAATGATGTACAGGTTGTCTACACTAATGATATACTGGTTGTCATCATTAATGATATACTGGTTGTCTACACTAATGAGATACTGGTTGTCTACACTAATGATATACAGGTTGTCTACACTAATGATATACTGGTTGTCATCATTAATGATATACTGGTTGTCTACACTAATGATATACTGGTTGTCTACACTAATGAGATACTGGTTGTCTACACTAATGAGATACTGGTTGTCTACACTAATGAGATACTGGTTGTCTACACTAATGATATACTGGTTGTCTACACTAATGAGATACTGGTTGTCTACACTAATGAGATACTGGTTGTCTACACTAATGATATACTGGTTGTCTACACTAATGAGATACTGGTTGTCATCATTAATGATATACTGGTTGTCTACACTAATGAGATACTGGTTGTCATCATTAATGATATACTGGTTGTCTACACTAATGAGATACTGGTTGTCATCATTAATGATATACTGGTTGTCTACACTAATGATATACTGGTTGTCATCATTAATGATATACTGGTTGTCTACACTAATGAGATACTGGTTGTCATCATTAATGATATACTGGTTGTCTACACTAATGATATACTGGTTGTCATCATTAATGATATACTGGTTGTCTACACTAATGATATACTGGTTGTCTACACTAATGATATACTGGTTGTCATCATTAATGATATACTGGTTGTCTACACTAATGAGATACTGGTTGTCATCATTAATGATATACTGGTTGTCTACACTAATGATATACTGGTTGTCTACACTAATGATATACTGGTTGTCATCATTAATGATATACTGGTTGTCTACACTAATGAGATACTGGTTGTCAACACTAATGATATACAGGTTGTCTACACTAATGATATACTGGTTGTCATCATTAATGATATACTGGTTGTCTACACTAATGACATACTGGTTGTCATCATTAATGATATACTGGTTGTCTACACTAATGAGATACTGGTTGTCTACACTAATGAGATACTGGTTACACTAGTTGTCTACACTAATGCAATACTGGTTGTCAACACTAATTCTATACTGGTTGTCAACACTAATGATATACTGGTTGTCTACACTAATGCAATACTGGTTGTCAACACTAATTCTATACTGGTTGTCAACACTAATGATATACTGGTTGTCTACACTAATGCAATACTGGTTGTCAACACTAATTCTATACTGGTTGTCAACACTAATGATATACTCTTTGCCTACACTAATGATATACTGGTTGTCTGCGCTAATGATATACTGGTTATACTGGTTGTCAACACTAATGATATAATGGTTGCCAACACTAATGATATACTGGTTGTCTGCACTAATGATATACTGGTTGTCAAACTAATGATATACTGGTTGTCATCATTAATGATATACTGGTTGTCTACACTAATGATATACAGGTTGTCTACACTAATGATGTACTGGTTGTCAGCACTAATGACATACTGGTTGTCATCATTAATGATATACAGGTTGTCTACACTAATGATATACAGGTTGTCAACACTAATGATGTACAGGTTGTCTACACTAATGACATACTGGTTGTCTACACTAATGACATACTGGTTGTCATCATTAATGATATACAGGTTGTCTACACTAATGATATACAGGTTGTCAACACTAATGATGTACAGGTTGTCTACACTAATGACATACTGGTTGTCAGCACTAATGATATACTGGTTGTCAAACTAATGATATACTGGTTGTCAAACTAATGATATACTGGTTGTCATCATTAATGATATACTGGTTGTCTACACTAATGATATACAGGTTGTCATCATTAATGATATACAGGTTGTCTACACTAATGATATACAGGTTGTCATCATTAATGATATACAGGTTGTCTACACTAATGATGTACTGGTTGTCAGCACTAATGACATACTGGTTGTCATCATTAATGATATACAGGTTGTCTACACTAATGATATACAGGTTGTCAACACTAATGATGTACAGGTTGTCTACACTAATGACATACTGGTTGTCTACACTAATGACATACTGGTTGTCATCATTAATGATATACAGGTTGTCAACACTAATGATGTACAGGTTGTCTACACTAATGACATACTGGTTGTCTACACTAATGACATACTGGTTGTCATCATTAATGATATACAGGTTGTCTACACTAATGATATACAGGTTGTCATCATTAATGATATACAGGTTGTCTACACTAATGATATACAGGTTGTCATCATTAATGATATACAGGTTGTCTACACTAATGATGTACTGGTTGTCAGCACTAATGACATACTGGTTGTCATCATTAATGATATACAGGTTGTCTACACTAATGATATACAGGTTGTCAACACTAATGATGTACAGGTTGTCTACACTAATGACATACTGGTTGTCTACACTAATGACATACTGGTTGTCATCATTAATGATATACAGGTTGTCAACACTAATGATGTACAGGTTGTCTACACTAATGACATACTGGTTGTCTACACTAATGACATACTGGTTGTCATCATTAATGATATACAGGTTGTCTACACTAATGATATACAGGTTGTCAACACTAATGATGTACAGGTTGTCTACACTAATGACATACTGGTTGTCAGCACTAATGATATACTGGTTGTCAAACTAATGAGATACTGGTTGTCTACACTAATGATATACTGGTTGTCTACACTAATGATGTACTGGTTGTCAGCACTAATGACATACTGGTTGTCATCATTAATGATATACAGGTTGTCTACACTAATGATATACAGGTTGTCATCATTAATGATATACAGGTTGTCTACACTAATGATATACAGGTTGTCAACACTAATGATATACTGGTTGTCATCATTAATGATATACAGGTTGTCTACACTAATGATATACAGGTTGTCAACACTAATGATATACTGGTTGTCAGCACTAATGATATACAGGTTGTCAACACTAATGATATACTGGTTGTCATCATTAATGATATACAGGTTGTCTACACTAATGATATACAGGTTGTCAACACTAATGATGTACTGGTTGTCATCATTAATGATATACTGGTTGTCTACACTAATGATATACTGGTTGTCAACACTAATGATGTACTGGTTGTCATCATTAATGATATACTGGTTGTCTACACTAATGACATACTGGTTGTCAGCACTAATGATATACTGGTTGTCAAACTAATGAGATACTGGTTGTCTACACTAATGATATACTGGTTGTCTACACTAATGATGTACTGGTTGTCAAACTAATGAGATACTGGTTGTCAGCACTAATGATATACTGGTTGTCAAACTAATGAGATACTGGTTGTCTACACTAATGATATACTGGTTGTCTACACTAATGACATACTGGTTGTCTACACTAATGATGTACTGGTTGTCTACACTAATGACATACTGGTTGTCTACACTAATGATATACTGGTTGTCTACACTAATGATATACAGGTTGTCTACACTAATGACATACTGGTTGTCATCATTAATGATATACAGGTTGTCTACACTAATGATATACAGGTTGTCATCATTAATGATATACAGGTTGTCATCATTAATGATATACAGGTTGTCTACACTAATGATATACTGGTTGTCATCATTAATGATATACAGGTTGTCTACACTAATGATATACAGGTTGTCAACACTAATGATGTACTGGTTGTCTACACTAATGATATACTGGTTGTCTACACTAATGAGATACTGGTTGTCTACACTAATGATATACAGGTTGTCTACACT